>JAQFZQ010000235.1:0-41152 GCA_034696005.1 Glomeris marginata | reverse complement strand
GTAACATTAACCTACAACCAATGGCAGCGCAGTGGGCGTGTTGCAGTACGCTTGCATGGAAATGACTCAAGATTTGCGGAGCGTACCGCTGCGGCGCCGCTCCGCAAACGCAAAACGCAAAAACGCGAGCATGGAAACAGGGAGTCTCAAGGGAAGGGAAAAACCTTCCACAATAGAAAGGTTTTTTGATAACGAATTATGCAAGTCAATGGTCAAAAACAACTATACAGTTAAACCTGTCTATGGTGGAAGCTCAAGAGTTTTAGATAACATTCTTCACCATAGACAGGTTTCACTATATATATAGTGTACCCCAAGGATCTTACATTATTATGTGTACCATTATTTCAAAACAGTTGTTTCCAATGCAGGTCATCTAGTGATCCTCATGCATTTCCATGTCTACTTTTATTAAAAATTAAACTGATAGCGCTTAACTAAAAAATACGAGATAATGCACATTGAAAAGACTTGCTTGAGAAATATTGTCCAACGTAGTTCTAACTGCTTGAAACGTTTTGTTGGTGTGCTGCTTGAGGTTTTTGGCATTGGAATTGACGCTCCTCACAACGCTGGTACCCATCAGCTTTAAATCGTGCGCGGAATTTTCTCTTCCGAAACGGATGCTTCTCCTTACGTTAAAACCACTTTTGTTCGCAGTGCTGGCGGTAGGCAAACTTCCTTGAGGCAAACGAGCAGCGACGTTGCTATTTTCAGACATTTTCCACGCGAAAACCGCTAGATCTCCCAAATAAACGGTAGCGTTCCAAACTTTCAAATCGCGGGCGAGCTTCGTCATTGGTCGGTGTTGAATCGGTGGCGGTGTGACGTCAGAGTTTTGCGGCGCTCCGATCAAACGCCTTCTTTCCACAGTTCCGTCTGCAAATCATCATGGCTGCTGCTACGAGTTTCTGGGAGGGTGAGAATTTGCATTGTTTTCGTAATATTTTAGTCGATTTTAGTAACGTTTTTCGGATCGGAATCGGGTAAAATGCGTCGATAGAGTTTCCGAACAAACTGTTTAAGTTGGAAAAAGTTGTATTTGCGCTGCAATTTTTGACATTTGGAAATATGCCACGCGTATGTTCGTTCTTCGACCATGATAACAGATCAAGTGATTTCTTGTATTTTTTTGTTTTAGATTTAAGGAAACAAGCGAGACAACTTGAAAATGAGATCGATCTGAAATTAGTGTCCTTTGGAAAGCTTGGAACTTCGTACGGCACCAAAGTCCATCCTGGAGGGTAACAAATATGTCAGCAAATTATTGACCAACCCACAAATCTATTATAATATTGGAAACTCTTACAAAATTCAATTGTTTTATTGCATTCGTATAATTAATGCGAATTTGTTGTTTAATTGAAACTTAGATGAAAACATGTTTCACCTTTAATTTCCAGTAGCAAAATTCCACATTTTCTCTGCAAAAGAAAATGACAATTCCCTAATAAAAAACATCGCAGTTTGTCCCCTAAACTGCCGTTTCGCAGAGTTTTCTTTATCCTGCAAAATATACATTTTCAAATGTAATTTGCGTGCATTCTTGACTGTTGATTTGACTACATAATTGGTGCAGTGCATGACGGTCAACATTTATTCTCTAACACGCAATGGTGCGCACTGTTTATGTATTTATTTTTAAATATGTACGTTTTTCCCTGGGTTCCATCAGGAATAACATCTATTGTAGAAGAGTTGCAATGTTATTGGATATTTATCCCAGTCGATCATTGTTAATATTTTAGTGCTGAAGCTGCCCCTTTATTGTCCGGTGCAAATGGAGTTCAAATGTTCGACACGATGGCCATGGAGATAGAACAGCTTTTATTAAAAGTAAGTACTAATGAGCATTTTCTACAGAATTTTGAGTAGTGTAAGTGTGTACTGAGGATTTTTGACTCAGTTAACAGGCGTGAACGATAAGATGGCGGATTACGCGCAATCGCAGGCCAAGACTTCTCCCAACACCGAACAGCTTCACATGTTGCAAAGGCACAGGGAGATCCTGAAAGATTACACCCACGACTTCCAAAAGACGAAGACCAACATCCAAGCCCGAAAAGAGCGCGAGGACTTGCTCGGATCCGTACGCAGGGACATCGAGTTTGTTCTTATTTACACTACGCTATAATCAGTTTAAAACTCTTCCATCATCATTTATCGGTGTTCGCTTTCGTATTTCAGTGCGTATAAAAATTCATCTGGCTTGAATAGAAGGTCGGAGCTGTATATGAAAGAAAACGAGCATTTGAGAAGGTGAATGTTGTATTGGAGAATTTCATTTAGGAAATTGTCCGTATTCATTTTCATAGTGTGCTTGTAGAATTTTACATTTAAAATGTTTACCCATTTCTGTTTTTCTAGTTCGGATCGACTCGTCGACGAACAGATCAGGTATTAGTTCATATCTTTACATAAATGTAGTACAGGAAAACTACAGTTTGTTCAATAAAATGACGGTTTTTGAGAAAAATACTGCACAAATGCACCAACAAATTGAACAAACTGTTATTTTTTTCTGTAAATATCACCTTGAAATTGGTATTTTGAGTTTTGTAATATTAATCGTTGCAGCATTGCTTTGGAGACGAAAGATCATCTTTTAAATCAGAGATTTGCTTACAAGGCGATTCAAAATAAGCTCAACAACCTGGCTAGTATCCTTGATTAGAGTCGATTTTTTACCCGAAACATTTGTTTCAAGTTTGCCTTGACTAACGTCTCTTCGAAGGTCGATTCCCAATGATTAACAGCCTGATTCAAAGAGTAAACCTAAGGAAAAGAAGGGACTCTATCATCATTGGTCTTGTGATATCGATTTGCATTATACTGCTGATTTTGTACGCATTCCACTAGAGCCCATAGTGGCTTTAAATTAAGACGAACGTCGGGGGCCGGATCACCAAAAAATGAAGGGGAACCTGCATGCAAGAGGTTGCACTCAAATTAATTACAATTATTATTGTGTCAGCGTTATACATGAAGTTATTAGGATATTTGACGCAAATTTACATGTACGCACGTTGTTCGAAATAAATGACAAATATTTGTATTTGACAGATGAATTGCCAAAATTTCAAAATGCACTAAACGAATTTATACCCAATATCAAAATCGTTACATTATATTTTCGAGGCTTTGAAGACAGATAATCTAATAGTTTCAAGCTGGAATGTTATGGCAAAATTGGAAAGATGCGGAATTCACAAAAATTGTCCCCAAAACAGATTTTGCGGTAAATAAATTTTTAGTTGCAACAGTCTGGACCAAAATTTTTTTATTAAATACGTGAAGTATAAATAGAACTTGACATTGTATTAAAGTAGTTGCGAAACGAAGGTCAACACTGGTTTCAATATGCAAATTAACTTCCGGCTTGCTTCCGGCCAATGAGCTCATTGCTCCTTTGTTCATTTGCAGACGAGGTTGCAGACGAAGTACTACCCTTTGGCAACGTAGACGAATGTAACGGCGCTTCATCCGGGGACTTCTCCACTGGAAGCACGGCCAGTTGCCAGCGTCCCTTCGCCTTTCTACTACGCAGCATCTCCGTACAACACGAGGAGGCAAGGATCCGGCTATTTTCGCCGAATTTCGGTACATGTAAAGTTTTTTTTACTCGATTATCGTATGCGAACGTTAATTTCGAGTGGGATCGATGATAGAAAGACTTCTTCGCAAAGTTGCGATGAATTTTGTAAATTGCAAATGGCGGCCGCGTTCGAAAATGGAAAAATGGCGCTCATTTTGCGTCTTCGCGCTTCGCCGACTCGATTGACACCTTTTTACGAGTTTTTCTTTGCGTATAATGAAGGCAAAAGGCGAGAGGATGGCATTTCGACGTTTGAAAATGTCAGACGGGTCTGGAAATAAATTTGGCAAATCGCTTTTCCGTCACCGAATATGCGGAAAATAATGAGAATAATATTGCTGGCGGCGATTGAGGCAAACGTTTTATTATGATTATTATTACGCTTTGGTTGCTGCACCGCATATTGCTAAACTCCACGCTCTTTTCATTACGACCTTGAACATTACTATATTCTTCAGTTGCCGCAATTCAAGTATGAAATTATTGCCACATCCATAAATATCTGCATATCCAAAAAAACCTTTATTCAATAAATTCAGCACCTATAATTGCCAAGTCATTTAATACCTGTAAAGACTACAAATAAACCAACCCAGGGCTCCCATTCACTCAAGGAAACCTGAATAATCAGGGAATTTAGATTTTAAATAAAAAATTTTACAATTTTTATGAAACTACAGTTTAACCTGCATATATGATATAAAATACATATTACATGGAAATTTTAGCATAATCGCTCTGGAAAACTGAGGACAAGGTGCAATCCTGTATAATAACAAATCATTTGGTTTGATATTCAGTAATTCTGCGACGTTGTAATAGGGTGCGGCGTTTAATCGAAGACGGCAATGCGCTATATTTGCATATGTAGGCGAGGGGGTTTACCAATGAGAGAAGAGAGCGATGTAGTACATTGTAGTAGTACATGGAAAGGGAAATTAAATTAAGGACACCTGTGTGTTGCAGAATACAGATTTTTCATTCGTTCCTCTTGTTCCACTCAACCCACCAAATATCAGCTTTTTTTTTCTTTTTAGAGTCTTTGGGGCCCCATCCTTTTGGGGGGGGGGGTAGTACCCTTAGGACCGCTAAAAAATCCATTGTCGGTCTTTCAGGCCCGTGTTCATTAAAGGTTAGTGCGGCTTTCGGCCTCGCTTTTTCCAATATCTATCCTCAATAAACGAACATGTAAGAAAAACACTCCCAATATTGATATTTGTGCCAGGTAAAGAAAGCCGAGAGAGTTAATTTGGAAATTGCGCCAGAGGGCGCCACTTTCGCCGCTCTTAATATTACTCTTCACCGTTCACGTTTTGTGGGGCTAATGACTTTGTTTCATTAGCGATATTGAGCGCAAAACACGACGTTGTTTTTGCTAAACCGATTTTCGTTTTTGACGTCTGCAATTTTACATTTCGCTCGTTTATGTGACGGCAAATTGCGAAACGTGACGAGGGAGTGTGTAGAGTGTATAGAGTGGCGGTCGGAGCGCCACCTGGGGCGCAAAGGTCAATTAACTTTGTCTTCTCCTCCTGTTCCTCGTTAAACGCCCTTTTTAAATTGCCCCAAGCGTAGGAAAAAAAATGTAAGGGAAAAGAAGAGGTTCCGTGCTTGAAATGAAATGACGAGATGAAGGAGGGAGGAGTTTCGTTTAGCCCCTCCTCTTTTATAGCGTTTTATCTTGGTTTTATTCAATTGAGAGACATTTAAATAGCTGTCAATTTTTTTTTGCCTTGACTTTTATCAGTCCCCATCAGACACTTTCCTTGTTCCGAGGTATAAACATTGGGTTAAAGCTGGCTGGGTGGTAGGAGGTTAAAGGAGTTTCCACCAGTTTCCACTACAACTTTAGGTTACAAACACAAATTAAGCACAGAAGGGTGCAGCTAAATAAGAGAACCCAACGCCATTGGCTAGTAAACAAAGAGGTACATGCCTCTTTTTGTCCATATAAATTGGTATATTACAACTTATTTTTTTAGCCTTTAGCTGAAAGTTTTTACTTGATGGTTTGGTTTCGCAATTGGCTGGCAAACAAACCCTTTTCAGTAAGCGCCTCCCATCGCAAAGGTGGAGGCTGCGGTGAGGCAAATTACGAAACCCGATTGGCTCAAAGGACTCTTTTTCTTCAGCCAATGGCAGAACTCTGAAAACGGTGAATTAAGTTTAGTTGGCGGCCATCTTGGGGCCTGTCTTCCCTTCCTTTTCACGTGGGGAATAATTAAGGGTGCAGGGACAATATGACCTTATATTAGAGGCTGTTGTCCTTGTACTACAACAATATGTAATCCCGGCGGTTGCTGTTTGTGCATTTCGCTCGACACAATATGGCGTTAATGTTACGGCGCTGGATTAATATACTGCACGGAATTACTATATGAGGGTTGGCAAAGAGCAGCACGCAACTGCAATAAAAGCCGGTGGTGGCGCTGTAAGTAACTGCAAGTAAACCGCAGATAAGAGAGGGACAGGCAGGTGGTCAACCGCCGATAGCCACCGTCCAGTCCGGTCCAATCGTCCCACAAAGTCGGAAAAAAATAGCAATTTGCTATCCCAACAACGATATATATAATACCGCCGTTAGGTGGCGCGATTCGATCGATTGTGGGGAATTTTTAAAGTTGCGCGGTTTATAAATTGCGATTTTGCGTTTATGGATTTTTGCATTAGCCGATTGATTGAACGATCGATGTGTGTGTATACATATAGTGGGTTTAATGGCGTTTGCCGCTAAATAATCCTCGCTGTGGGTGGATTGACGAAATTTGTTAAAGCACGTGACTGACCTGTTAAATCGTTTAGGCCCATTTGTTTTCATTGCATGTTAATATAGCCTTCATACATGGCACAAATTTGACGCTTTTGGAGCTCACCGCCACTAAATAAAAATCGGGAAATTAATTAGTTTCCAGCGTAATTAGATAATTTTGCTGCCTCGGATTTCGTGTACACCCCCCTCATCGTACTTGATTTAATTGTCGGTATAATATTGCAGGATTTTATTAAAATTTCGGTACGTAAACTTTCCCTGGGGAAATTATTTGGATTTGGAGTTTTTGAACCTGAACTTTAAAATTATTTCCAAAATCAAACCACATTTCCAGGTAAACATTTCTAAAAAGACATATGATAACGTTGCAGGGAAAACTATTGAAATAATTGTGTTATTCAAGGGTAAATCTGCAAATGTCGCAGTAGTCATGTAACAAAGTTGGAATTGAAAATAGTTGGCCGAGGCTGTAATTCGAGGTTTGATATAGGTATGTGTAGTACAGTGAGAAGTGGAATTTGAGGTGTGATTTATGGGTTTATGATAAATGTACGGTGACCGGTCACCTGGCAACCGAACGACGCCGTTTTACGCGTCCGGTCGTCCATCTTGGGTGGCAGAGCGCCGTCTAGCGGCGTCGGTGGCGATTTATATGTAGGAGGAAGGGGTTTTCGAGCACACATTAGGCTAATGCGAGTTCCTTGTAAGAGAGCTTTCGGCTTATCTGGCAAATATCAATGCGATGCTGATTTAGTGGCACTCGGCGATTGACGATGGGCCCCCGTCACTGACTCTGACACCTCACGCCGGACTCCTCCATGACCAAGCACATGCATACGTACTGCATATATAAAGCACGATTGATGACGTGCTTATTCTTTTTTTCCCTCTCCCTATACAGCCGTGTATATTTGCTGGCTTTTTAACCGGATTACGGTCGGAGCGCTCCCTGCAGGCAAATTTGGTCAAAATTCAATAAGTGTCGAAACGCCTTCGGGGGTCGTCTTAGCAGTTCAAACAGCGCTGGAAATTGGAAGATTTTCTGCAGGCTGTGTGCAGTTGCGTTCATGCAGTGTGATGGCAATAAGGTAGCCTACTACGCCAAGAAAAACCGCGGAGAAAACAATTTCGGAATTGGTCAATTGTAACTTGACACAGTGTACTGGAAAGTAAATGGTGGAAACTGCTCATCATGGAAACCTGTCTGAGAATCTGACTTTTTTGACGTGATGCAGGAAAAAGTTTTCCTTTGGGATTCCACCACATGTAGACTGCTTTCGCTGTAATATCAGGTGATCCGAATCACGTTTTCGTGAAGTTGTTGTAATATTACAACGGGCAACCGATATAAAAGCAGCGGCCATTAATCTATTCATATAGACCCGTATTTATATACATGCGCTGACGTCACACTTGTTGGCATCGATGGTGGTGTCCTACTCCTTCTGCGACTCTTGGGTCGTTGATGGACCGGCCCACGACGTGCCCCAACAAGGGGCAGAAGATGGCCGCCAGTGACGTCACGGCGGCCATCATGAAGCCCCATCCGACGCCGCAAGCTCCGGGGTCGTAGACGGTGGCTCCCTCGCCGCAAACCTCCGCAACTAACGGCCAGCCGAAGCCCATCGGCAAACAGCCCGCACCCAGCATCAGCAGCGCCGCTGCGGACAAAAGCGCAACTATTATTGAAACGTTCGATGAAAAATGGGTGGCCATTTACTTCCAATATTATTTGTCGCTTTGAACTCGTTCAACGGTGACAAATGCCAAATAATATTGCACTTCTATTTTTCAGCAGTTGAATGCTGTACACTTGTATAGGGCCAGTGTAATAAGAAAAGCACACATATCATTTCTTACATGTACACAAGACGGCCCTGGGAATAATCTATATAGATTTCTGTTGTCCTTGTGTAAGGTTTCGGGCGCGTATTGACTTTGGTTGTGTGTCTAATTCTTGCGATTGCTTGGCTTTTAGCGAATTGTTGACCGCATCTCATTTTTATTGCCATCTATATGGTACATACAGCCGACCGGTTTCCAATTGGCTTTGGCGTTTTTTCTCCATATTTTAATTGTAAAATAAGGCACAAATACAGGCCCAGGGGATTAAAGGTGACGCCACTTATTACACGAACTCAAGTGTGAATGGTGGTAAACCGAAAATGAAATTTCGACGTGTGCTGTCTTACTGACGTCATAATATGGTACAAGACCTTCGGACAATTATTGATACTTTATGGGAAGAGCGGTAGGAACGTTCCTATGAGATATGGAATCTGTATGCGATTGAAACCTGTCTACGCTGGAAAATGCAGATTTTTTAATACAATTTGACATGGTGAATTAAAAAACTCTTTCTATGCTGGAAAATCTGCCTTGGTATTACGTTTTTCTCTGGTCCCTTGAGTTTCCACCATAGACAGGTTTCACTGTATTTTCAGGACGTTGTAGGAATGATTTCTATACACACTGTATGGTCGAAATTCACCTTTAAGAAATTCTAATGTAGCCTATTGTTGGTGTTTTGTGTATACATGTATATTGTTTGGATATGGTGTGTATAGGATTGGAGGAGGGGGAGGGGCGAATGTTTGCTTGGGTTATTGGTTGCATGGGTAAACGGATAAAAGTATTCCCTCGCTATTACAGTCAATAAAGGAGGAGGAGGAAAATATGAGTGGCCATTTGCAACGTTTGTCCTACGGCTCTTTGCCACCTTCCAATTTCAAGTAGTACCTGACAGTTCTCATTTTTCCCCAGGTTTCAATTTATTAAATTATCCAACGAACCGTTTGCCATATAGCTGAGGCAGCGCCATCTGCGGCCGGAGTTGTTCAACCTTAAACGCTGCGGCCAGAAATGCATTTTTCTTCTCCAAGTTATGTCACTGCACAAACGATTGTATTGATTGCTTTTATTATTTGGGCCCTTATAACATATGAAAGGGCGCAAAGGGTTGTTGCCTGATGCGATTACTGTTTGGGCACTTTACGGTCCAAAGCTATTGCTACGGCGTTGTTTAGGGCCGAGAGCTGGATTTTAGTCGATTAGTCACACGGAACCCATTGAAAAGATTGCACGCGTAGGTGGCGCTTCGGTAGCTCCACTCAACGAACGTCTTGGCGTAATAATCCCAATGCTTTTATTGTCGATTCCGGGTTATTCCGTATTGATTATTAATCGGATTAAAATGCGGCTCAGGTGATTAAAGTTGAGGCGAAGTGGGCGTGGTTTAGGTTTTGTTTGGGGGCGGGGCCAGCGAGTCGCATCCGTAGATTACCCACTTTTTTGGGGGTCTGGATGTGAAGGGCTTGATTGGCAAGGGCCTGCAGCGGGATTTAGGTGCCATCCGGCACCTGCGGATTACTTCTGCATATTGCAAACTGCATGCAGTAAACGCTTTGGGCGCGCAGATGCATTATGGGTACACATCGATCACATGGCTTTTACGGTCAGGCCACCAACGTTGTAAAATCTGTAATAGATTTTTTAACGTTGCTCCTAAAACATCAAAGTAATTAATTCCAGCAAATTTAATCGACACGTTTTCAATAAGCTCCTCCCATTTGTAATATGGAGGCTGCGTGTTACGTTTTCAGATTACGCAACCTGATAGACTGAAACGGACTCCATTTTTCGAAAGTTTTTCAGCCAATGGCAGGGCACTGATTGCTGAATAACGCTCAATGTTTGTGAACGCACCAGTTTCTGGGCAAGCTTCCTAGAGAAGTCGGTTGGGGCGCTGTATCGTCAAACCGGAGGCGAGCAGAAACTTTGTGCCCTTGTGTAATTATAGTCACACGTACCGGCGAGTTTCTGGGCGTGGCCGATGGCGACGATGACGCCGTTGGAGCGCCCTCTGGCTGCCAGAAGGGGTAAACAGGAGGCGATGGCGGCCGCCGTGGAAAGGGCGCATCCTGTGACGTATGCAAGGGCACCCAGGGTCCAAGTGCCCCTCGTTGCAGTCGGCTGACTGTAGGTGGCGCACGCTGACACGCCAGTCTCTTCACCCACCCTGCAACCAATCGGCGTATTTTCATGTAAAATGCTCCATGCAAGTGCCATGCAGTGAAGCCGGTCAACAAAAGCGGCCCGAATGTCCGCTTCCCCGCATTCCCCCAATTTAAACTTCGTTTCTTTTACGTACAAATATGCAAACGTAAACTTCCGAAGTAAAACAACGAATAAAGCAAATGGTGAGATTTAGTAAAAGTTAGACTTTGATGAGGTCCGTTGACGCATTTTAGACGTCACAACAACGTACCGAAACTTCCTCATGTGGAGATTCCACTTTTATTAATACATGCTGTAATTGTATCTTCTCACCTTTAATTTCGTGAATTTGTTTTTAAAGCACACTGTATAAGTGTGGATTGCGCAATGCGGATATCTGCGGGGAAAGTATAAGTTTTACCTGATGCAGAAGCTGAAAGTTCCGAAAGTTATGAGGGTGATGGGGTAGGGATGTGGGAAGGTCCTAACCAGCCACGTGGGGTGAACGAAGGAGAAGATGGCGGAACCGGAAACGAGCAGCGACAACGCCACCCACGAGACCAGCTGCAGAACCTCGAACTTCGGGTCGTTCTGCTTGTTGCGTCTCATCTTCGTCTCAAATACTTGACATTGGCGTTTGCGGACCACCCGATCGATCGATCATCGATACTATAGTGTATCGCCCCTGGCGGTGGTCAGTGGCACCGGACAGAAGTCTCGGCCGCCATTTAACCCGCTGATTGCTCTCCAAATGAGTGTTTGCCCTCAAATTAGTGGCTGCTCTGTTGGTCCAGTCAACGTGTAAATGTGGTGGGTAAATTTGCTCCAATCGGATCCTTGTTCGAATGCAGCAGTGCACAAGTGCAATCGCCCGCAAGAAACACAATTTAGTTAATAAGTGTTAGTTTTTATTTCCTTAATAAAATAAATGTTCAACCTTTGTAGATTTGTTAAAGGTGAAGTGAAACTGTTTTGTGAGGTATCCTGGAACTTGATCTACAACAGGAAAAAAATGAAATTTGTGAAAAATGTTATTAAATGTTTGCAAGTATATAAGCGAACCTCCTAACTTAATTACCCCGTCGAACTTTAAGCGCTAAGTAACTTTTTTATCAAATAATACACGGGAGACTTAGTTGCAACTTTAATGATTCTTCTTGTTGCGAGTTAAGTTTCAGGGTATACCTTATTAAACAGTGTCATGCTTCAGCTTTAATGTATACAGCCATGTTGGATGGGCGTAACCTGTTCATTAATTCCCGTCTAATCGCATTAAAAAGCGATCTGCTGTTTAATTCCGGGCTTTTCCCTCTCCTCAATTTCGCTTTCCGCCATCTTGAAAGGCGCTTAATTCCGCATTTTAAAGAGCGCTGCGAACGAATTAGCGACGCTGTGCTGCCCGCCAGGTGGCGCGCGTATTTGCGATCGGAAATTTTTGAAGCCGCAGGTGTTTGCCCGTGTTTGCCTCTAAATTCTCAAAACCCCCTGGATTTATTTTTCTTCGGCCGTTTTGGGGGCCAAATTGAATCGCGCGTTTGCGTCACCCACTTCTAAATGTAAATCTAGTTTTAAAAGGGCCTTTGGAGGGTTTTTGGTTGCAGTCCCCGCCGCCAGGTGTCGCCGCGGACCTCCAATTGTATAATTACGGATGTTTTTAAAAAGTGAGTTACACGTCAAAGGTTTTGTTAGGGTAATTGTTTGCGACGTTAATAATTTCGTGACACACGATTTCGAGGGGAAAGGGGGGTTATGAGGCTTCATCATCTGATTAACATGGTAACGAGGGGCACGTGTGTGAATCACACACAACACGGCTGCAGGGATGCGGCTCAGGTGGCGATTGATTCGATGAATGGGCGTGACGTCATCGATTGATCATCACCCGTTTTCAGTTGTGGGGGTTGAGTGTATCGATGCTTGAAAAGGAAAATAAGGAGGAGTGATGGATTAATGCGATGTGACAAGTGGAAGCGTGAATCACGAGCGTTATTAATCCGGTTGCATTTATGCATGGACCCTGCAGCATTCCTGCTTATCGACATACAAATATTTGCCGCTTGGTGTCGGGGGAATTCCACGTGTCAAACATTGGTTTGTTTGCAACATCAGCAGAGTTCAATTTGCAGCAGTATAATTTGAACTTGGAATGCAATGAAATAAATTTTCTCAAAATTTCGAGGATCCAAAATAGCAAGCATTTAGAAACCTATTAAAAGGATTTCGGAGACCTATAAAAACTTTTAAAACGTTTGTCCTCGTGCAGGATTTTCTGATGCATTGTTAAGTGAAATTTATTTAGTAAGAAATTACAAGTTTTCCCGGTTTAAAAACGAGATGCGGAAGGAGCTGCCGCAAATTTGTAAAAAATTACGGAAAATTGAAATCACAAATAAATACATAATGCGAATTTCATACGTCAACGTTGTAAAAGTTTATAAAAAAAAAACAGTGTGAGAGACACTGTCATTGAAAGCCCTGTAATTCGTTACATTCTTCAACCTATATAGTTTAAGCTGTTTTCCAAAAAATGTTGTGTAGGACCCCTGAAATTTTCCCGATTACTGCATTCGTAGTATATTATTTCACTGGGTTCATTGTGAACTGTAAATAACTGGGTTGAGTTATTACGCTCAGAATTGTGATTTCCCACGGGAACCGCGGACTAGCAACTTCTTGCTATCAATTCCGTGTTTTTTAAATAGGAAAATGCGTTGCAATGCAGACACGAACTAATATATTGTTTCCAGTCGAGCTAACAATACTTTTTTGTTGTATTCACACGCGTTTTACGTGAGAATTTGTTTGTATAGGGATGCGAGGAGCAATAAGTAATGTTGGCAATCACACAATGCGCTGGCTGAGTGTTGCGCGTTGTGCGCATGCGCACGTGTTGCTTATTACATATACAATCGAGTTGCATTGTGATCGAGGATTGCGAATAGTGCTATAGATTGGGCTATTGAACCTCCATGATTGAACGGGGGGCCGTTGGAATGGGGCAGAAACGCCCAGGTGAGTGTCCCATCGGAACCCGGATGTCCCACGTAATCCCTAAGAGTGACGTCATCGCAATGGACCTTTGTCGCTCTCTCTCTTGCAATATGCATATATTTATTAGTCATACCGATGGAGGATGAGTATCAGGATGATCACCTGTTCGGCCCATTCCCTCCCCCTTCGCACGTGACTCACCTTTAGCCCCTCCCCCTTAAGCGCAATGACGTTCAGGCATTCAACTGCTATAGCATGTAATGCAGTTTCCATATTGAAATGTTGAGGGTCGATCGGTGATTTTCTTTCCGGTTCCCAAAGGAATTCACTCTGATTTGACACGTCATTGGCAATTGAGGTTGGTGTCTCCCAGAGGGCGCTACGCTCGTCCGCGCTTTTCATTCGGGCTTCTTCCCCATTGCATCTCTTTTTTTGTCCCCCCTCTTCTTCTCACAATTCGTTAGCGGTGTTAGTTTTCCTCTTGATGCGATTGATTAGGACGTGTGTGTGTAGAGGGCGCTGCCAACGCCTCTATACACTTTATATGCGCGAACGACAAATAACATTGTCTGCTTGCGGATTTTTTTTTTGGAGATGGCAGCTCATCGTTTGACCTCTTCTTGAAAAAGAGGCAAATTTATTTTCTCGCTGCTTTCAAAGTGTGATGAGTGTGTGTCTGTGGCAGTGATGGATGTCTCCTCCCCCGAGACGGTCGGGAGGAAGGGCCGGGGGAGGTGGGAGGAGCCTCGGTGACCAGGTGCAAACTTATTTCCTATCCGAGCGGATTAATTATCCTTCCACCCAGGATTACTGTCACAGAATCCGGAGCTTGATGCGTTTATCAGGCGCCAGGGTCGCGTCAATCGTCTTCTACTTTCTGTCAGCTTTCGTTATATAAGAGCCCCGTTTGTGCAGTCGGAATTTGCCTGCTTCTTATGTAATTAGAAGGCTGCTATTTTATTATTGGGTCTAATAATATACTTGGGAGTCTGGGGCTAAATCATTTTGTAATGTTATAAACAAGAACGGCAACCTGATGCTTTGGCAGAAATTGGCCGGCAGATGGCACTGGAAATTGCCAATTAATCCGCCAATTAACCTCTCTGTTGGCCCGCCGTTCGGACTCGGAGGGAAAAATATAGGGAAAAGTTTGAAATAATATTTTGAGTAGACATGTGTGCGCATGTCGGGGCAAAAAGGCGTTTTCAATTCGCTGCCTGTTTATACAAAGTGCATGCGTTTATTTTCGGTGCGGATTTGGCGCGAGTCGCTCGAGAAGTTGCCAGTGAAAAGATCACTTTTCTTGGGGTTGTTGGGTGGGGGGATGAAAAGCGACCCCTGGTGTGTGGGCCCTCCAACAATACTCGTTTGCTATATTTGCTCCGATCGGGTTGAATGACGAAAACTATAGAGTGGTTTTTGTTGTGGGTGGTAGCTATGACAATGGTCAGCTGTGGCGTCCATCTGGTCCCCCGTCACAAAAGGACCATCTTCGTCTCTGATCTGCTCTCTGCAAATCTCTTTTCTCAAAAGAGAGATACTATTAAAGTAAGTTTTGTTAGATTGGGCAGTGGGCCGGAAGGTGGCGCCGGTGGCGGATCGATCAAGTGGGCAGCTTAATTAACGGACTGATCCCCCCCCCACAGCAGTCCATTGACTCGGGGGGGGGGGGGGGCAAGAAGCCATTTTGGGCCGAAATCGGAGGCCGAAACGCTCGTGATTTACGCGGCCAATCATCGCCGACCTCCTATTGCACCTATACTATACAGTGTGTATAGTATATCATGAATTGGCAAATATCCGGTTTCCCATTATATCTGCACGTACACCCGGCACTTCAATATGTCAACCGAAAAATCAATTTCCTCTATAACGAATATTACAAAAATATCAAGATTTACTTGCTGTTGTTGGTTTTCCATCGTTGCAACAGCCGTTTTTCCCTTACAGTCAACTATGGACTCCAGATTTTAGTAGGCTCCTAAAGTGTTTCCCTATAACAGTGCAACACGCAACTTTCCCATTTAGTCAACTATTTCTTTCTCTTGTCAGTATAATTATTTTTTAGAGTCAACTGATTATCACAATAGCCCGTTTTCAAAATAATAATGCATTTCTTAGAATAAAGTACGTTTAAAGTGAACTTCCTTTAGAGTCAACATAAGTGGTGAACCCCCGCGGAGTTGACCTTAAAACAAAATGCAGAGTGTGTACTATTCACTAAGAACGAGGACAACGTTGTTGCAGGTTAAATGTATAATGGCAGCATGCACTGGAAGGAAAACAATGAAAGAGAAACCGGAAACGCGACTGCGGTCGTTTCCGGACCGAACCGGAAGTGGGGATTTGAAAGATGTCTGCCGCAGAGAAAGCGTTTCTGGGCAATATGGCCGCCGTCTCACTCCCAATTGATATATCCACTTTCTTTGAAGCAATCGCATTCAAAGCAGCTTGATTGATGAGCCCTAGCCAGCTAATAAATACCCAAACCGGAACTTGTCGCTTTTTCTCTCCTCCACTTCCGCCAGTCATTAGGCCTAGTTTACGTTTTAGCAATTGTCGCATCTTGGGGACCGTTCGTAAACCATGTCGCACGATTATCCCCCTTTGTCACATTTTAGCGGGCACACCCCCTGTGATGTCACGAAATTAAACAATATTTTCGGTTACACACTATATGTACTTTGATTGCAATCGAATATACAGATTTGTATACAAGGGTGTCTAGTGTTAGTGATTTGCTGGAACAGTCGTGGGATTTTAAAATTATGGTCTTTGTAATACCAAAATATAGTCTCAGAATTTGAAATTTAATTATGGAAATACAGTGAAAATGTCGGGAATTTTAAAATTGTCGTGGAGTGGAAATAGGGGACAGTCTGGGCTCATTGGTCTGGGAATTTTAAAATGCAATAATGGAATTCTGGGAGGAGTTTTGGATTTTGAATACTGTGGATGTATAACAAATTTGCATTGACTCCTCCCCCAGTCACACTTCGTCAAATATGTGATGGTATCTTATATGAATTAGTATAGTATATAATTTATTGTTTTCTCGGCAACGAACGTGTTGGAAAAGCATGATCACGTGATTTCTGGTTTTGATGACACCCGATGACGACGCATCGATTTTTGCGGCTTGCCATACCATGGGTTGTGTGTAATTTGTATTTTATCCGGGTTTGATGCAATCAATAGAGGGTTTTTTATTTGAACAGCTGATGGATTGGTTTTACAAAGGATGACGAGCGTTTCGCTTCCTCAATCTCACTTTTTCTCTTCTTACTTCACTTGTTTTCCTGTTTTTTGTTTGGTCGCGAGATAAAAAGTTCGGTTCCGGTGATTTGCGTAATGGGGCGTGGAAAGGGCGCCATTTTGAAGCCAGCAAACTTTTCCGTCCATGTCGAGCGAGTGATATGGAGAGGGGGTTGTCGTTATAGAGCAATTTGTAAGTGGTGGGTATGGCGAGCGAAACGTCGCCGGATTTTTCCCAGTATATTGCGCGTATTATAGATGGGAAAGTTGAAATTAAATGTTGTGGCCGTAAATCGGCGATTTATGGAGTCCGCGTTGCCTTCAATATATTCTTTGCCAAGCAATATAGTACTTTTCCAAGTATGGCCGGCCGACAATAACCTTAATATTGATAGAGAGGGTCGGTGATTAAATGCTGCATGAAGCCGTATAATAACGCGTGTAAAACAAGATATACCCAACAATTTAATTACATCATATACAAACCTTTCGACGAATAATACAAGTTTCCATTGTGTTATGTGACGCCTCCTCTTATTTGTCTTCCAGCATCGCTATAATTAAAATCTCTGCTTACATCACATATTATTTTATAAAATTCGGTTCCAAAAATGTAAAAAAATATTTTATCAGGGGATTTCAGGATTTAAAAGCAACACTGAATTTTGCACTAAACCCAAATGTTCTCTGTAAACGATGCGTTGTACAATAATATGTAAACTGCATATGCAGTAATTTAAACGAATAGAAGTTGTAATTTTGGGAAAATGTTGCCTGGGCGCAGTTTGTACTATGTATAGTATCTTATTACAGTATTATTAGGGTGACGACAGGAAAGTGGTCGTAGTTTATAAATGTAATATCGTTGGAAGGGATGAAAGGAAAGTTTATATGGGGTCGTGTGGAAAAGCGCCGTTGCTGTCATTATCGATGCGGAAAAAATGCTCTTAAGGTTGGACGAGCGAAAAACGCCCATCAATCACAATAGCGTGCTGCAGTGTGTACGGCATCCACACGAAATTCCCCTTTTTTATGTGCTAATATTACAACGCCTTCTCTCTTGGAATACGCGCGCAACAGCTGAAATTCAAACCCCCTCCCCCTTATCCTTATGCCCCCCTAGAGCCTAGTTTCGAGCGGTTTCGAGTCCGGCCACCGGAAACGCAAACGCACCGGAAACTGCCCCATTTCGCTTTTCACTCTGGAAACGAATTCAAACATTTCGCGGACTCGAAAGTAAATTTAGCGAATAAATGCGTTGAACGTTAAGCGGGATCTGATGGGATTTGATGGGCTTGTAAGATGGGCGTTTGCAAATTGCGAGGGTCGGTCGTAAAAGCAATTGTGTTATGGCAAAGTTGAATGAATAATAGATAAAATGGGAAAAGATATACAGCGTTGCCTAATTACATAAGTGGCCCAAATAGATATAGTAAAGGGGTTTTTGGTTTGGCAGCGCCCCCTACCGAGATAATAACGGAATAATAAAGACGTCTCGGGGCGACCTCTGTCGTTTTATATTCGTGATTTATGGGCGTGGAGAAAAGGAGGAACGCACTAAGATGGCGGCGATTACTATTAAAATAATGCAAGTTCCTTGTAAGGGCCTCTTAAGTATCGATTCTACCCACTTGCAGTATACCACTGCCCAAGAAACCTATAGTGGTCATTTGCGCGAATCCCATTCGTCAATTGCCCCTCCCATCTCATCGTTAAACCCCTTTTTAATATTACGTATATAAAAATTTACATTGTCATTGGGTGATGGACAGCACTGATATTGGAAATCCTGGAACTAAACTGGAATTTTTTGTTGTCCTTGAAATCCTGGAAACGTACTGGAAATTTGAAATGACACCCTTTTCAGCGTTCTGTGTACGAATTAATTGTGCACTGTACACTGTTGGAGGAGTTTATATGTATAAAAACGTGGATAAAAAATGCGACCCGCAAATTGAAGGCTGCATCATCTTTGCGTGGAGAGGAGAATATAAAACATCTCTCTGGTTGTCAATCGAGACGGAGGAAAGAGGGGTAAAAAAAAAATGAACGCTGTTAGGATCTGTAAAAATAATGGGAGGGGTGAGGGAGGTTGAGGGGGAGGAGCAAAGTGGGTAAAAGTGGGAAGAAATGTGTGTAAGCAAAGAAGTGCATCGATCCATTCTTTTATTGAGTGAGTTGGATGTTGGCGGAAGAAAATTGCATAAACCACTTCTTGGCACGCTTCGTTGATGCTTGCTTATAGATGCCTTAGGACCCACCCCCTAAATTCCATGCATCATTCATGACGCCCTTCTTAATTTCTGGGCCTAAAAAAACGCCCCACTCGACATTGAAAACAAAAGGAAGTGGGTGGCGGCAAGGGCCTAATGCCACCCAAGGGACACGTATAAGGGGACCCAGATATGAAAGATTGAAGGGCGTTGCCCACGAACTTCTTTTTGCCCTCCAATCTTGGGACGCGTGACGTCACTTTGCATCTGTTCCTTCTTTTTATCCGGCTTCATGACAAGTTTATTAGAGTCGCGAAAATGAGCAGTATTGTATACTAAACCTGTCTACGGTGGAATCGCAAGGGACAGACCGAAAAAGTTTTCTGTGTTTTTTCGCTGTTGCTCCCTATAATTGTAAAGAAAGCCACGCCTACTTAACTGTTTTAGCGAACGAGACTTTATATAACTTTTTATTTCCCACCCCATATAGGCTACATATTTCTTTCCACTATAAAATAAAGTTATTTCCACAATAGACGCACCCAATAGATACATTTCGCTGCACATGCCCATGGTTTTGAGATTTGGACAACGCCATCTACGGGCGCGAATCGGCGTGCGTTTTTTGGCCGGTGCGTGTCGATCGGCGATTGGCGATTTAGCTGACGATTAAACGATTAAAGTTGGCGATATTGTTAGACGTCCGGCCATCAATCTTCGTTTGGGCTTTTGCAGGCAAAGTGGGTTTTGGTGGAAAATGGCCGCAAATTGGGCGTGTAATTAAGTATTCGTTGCGCTTTCGCTCGCAATATCGCGTGTCGCCTGTTGGCGCCCTCTAGCGTTAATTACGCTGCCGAACCCGCATCGTGCGGCACGCTAGCGATTAGCGATCGCCAGCTCTTATCGCGATTAGTGATCGCTAGTTAACTGATCTTTTTGCCCTCGTAGATAAAGTTGTACATGGAGGCCATCGATTCTTACGCACGATTAAGTCCTCACTTGTCTTTAAGCAAGGTAGTACAGGACTGTGTTTTACTGTTTGTGCGAGCCCTGGCCAAGTATAAATATAGTATAGTGTATATCTGGGAGGGAGAAGAAGAAAAACAGGTGCATTTACACGCAAGGTGCGAGCGAAAGACAAATCCCATGCATGTGTGTGACGGGTGTAAGTGGCATTGTGGGAAACGACAGCTGCCCCATCCTCCCCATATTACACCCAACGTTTGCTCAAATCCATGCAGCAATCGCCCACATGCATACTGTATATGTGTATTACACCCCTATTTTGTCCATCAAATCCAGCTCCCATATTGTATATACCCACCTTGTGTCTTATTTGTAAATACAGCATCCGCAAATCGTGGAATTTGCAACTGTATTCACAAGTTTCTCGGAACGCGTTTCGCCTAACCGCCGATAGGTGGCGAGCGCGTTTGTCGCCCGACATGTTGAGGCTGTTGATGCCAATAGCCAATCAGCTATAAGGGGGGAGTGGACGCAACCGTGAGATTTCCATTCCGGAACGAAAACGGTCAGCACACGACGTCATCAGATGACGTGTCAACAGCCTCGCGAGGGACGCATTGATAGCAGCGCCACTGCACGGATTTCTCCGGGAACCTTGCCGAGAAACTTGTGAATACTTTAGAACGAGATCTATAGTAGCACCTAATGGCGTCCTCTGACCACAGCGCTACCACCCGGAAAAATACATGCAACTCGCCAGGAAACTTGTGAATAGAAGTGTAAATTTTTCCTGGTTATATACAATGACCTTTCTGATATAATTTTGTGTGAAACAACCATTTTCACGCATTATTAAAGTCAAGAATTTGCTATAGTATCGGAACGGTATTTGATCCAGAAGGAATTCTATGTATTCCTATACATGGACATACTTTTTAAAATTTTTACACAGCCGAATTGAACAAGTAATAAATTATGCGATACTTAATATGTTTCCAAACTACATTGCAGCTAATTAAATGCAACCTTATGCGATATTATTAAATGTGCCCTAAATATTTTGGTCAAATAGATGAGAAGGGTTGGGGGAGGGGGAGTTTCCATTTTCCTGGCGTTGATGGGTCAAATAGGCATAATGGAAAAAGTGAATCATTTGGAATTCAGGATACATCGCTACTCTCATCCGCCATTCAACGAGTGTAGCTTTACTGAGAGCCCATATTTCTTCCAGAAGATTCGTAACGAATCTTATCCTCAATCTATCAAAATTAAAAATTTATTTTCCGGGTGCGCGCAAGAATACTAAGTTTGGTGCATAGTGCGCATGCGCTTTAAATTCCACAATTCTTCTTTATCATCAACGTTATCTGACGCCTTATTTCGTCGATAAATTCACTCAGTTGCAGTAATGTTTCCCAAAGTGAATGAGAAATATTGCCAGGTGATCGATAATTTGTAACCATTTCTATCGCTTGCCCCTCCCTCATTTTTACAATACTTGCATACGTCTATCATGTCATTTTTTCCGGTTCTTAATTAATAGGGGAAGACCTATACATTTATGTAATAGGGTAAAAAGAAAAGGAGCACTACATGGGTTAAATTCACATCATTACTAAAATGTTGTAACGTTTTGGCCATCATTTGTAAAACTAACCGTGATTCAATGCAAACTTTCCCATTTGTTACACTGCATTTTGATTTATAATGATTGCGACAGAGATTCATCTTCCCTTGCCCTGAAACTTGCTTCCCTTTTGGTTTTTTTCATTATTACTTTCAGAGCATCCGTTACAAATATCAATGTATAACACCAAGTTGTCTACCATCATGCAATACACCCTCAAGTGATTATTACATCAAACGTGCAACCAAAATTGGGTCATTTTTCAAATATGGTTATCCGAAAATTTCCATGTTAATCAACCTAAAACTTACTTGCTGCATAATTTCATGAGAATGAAAAATTTACAACAGCTTATTAAATTTCCTAAAATTAAATAATTAAAAATACAGTCATGTCATTATTAATAGCTGGGTTAAGTTAACACCAGGACAATGAAAATATAAAGTCATTCCTGTACACAAATTTAGGAACTGATTATCGAGATAAAAATTTTAAATTAATGGAAACCCCCCCCTCCCCCTCTTTAGGGTTATTTGAAGAGTAGATTTTACCAGGAGGTACCATCAACAACCATCAAGGTCCTAAAACAATGGATTCGAGGTGAAGTGGCACAAATCCCAACAGAAATGCTGCGCGGCTTGAAAAATGCTAGCGTTTAATGGACACCATCTTTTGAAAGTAATTTTCAAGAATTAAATTCTGAAAAAATCCTTTTTTAAATGCTTTTTCATGTACTATAATGTGGTGGCAATAAAGTTTGGATATATTGAATACTTTTGTTTTCACATTCATTTCAAAATCACCCGTTATTCTGCCCCACCCTGTATTAACATATCCAAATCCTTTCCATCCGTAATGTGGTTTAATTACGATATACGTATAAATACATGGAAAGTAAATGAAGTTAATATTTTGAATGAAGGAGTCAAAAAGTAACGGAATCCCTCTTGGAATTGAGTATACTTCAATTATATAATTTCATTAAAGGATAATGAGAAATTTCTGGTTTCCTTCGATAAGAAAGTTGCAATTGTCAGACTTTTCCATGCAGCTTAATTCAATAATAATCTAGTTTTTTTAGTGTAGTGTATTCAACTCGATATCTTCAGCGTTACTTTAATATATCTTGCAGCGAATAACATAATGTATGGAAATTATATGTATGGACGTTTGTTGAATTTTGATTGTTTGGGTTGTACGAGATTTGGAGAAGGCAATTTGACTTCAAAATTTAAGATGATAGATAGACGGTCACTGAAGAAAAAAAATGTCTTCCGCTCATCATCATCATCATCATAATATACAATATTGCCCCATCCTTGGATATAGGCTCACTTAAATTGTCGGCCGTAATTAGCAACATTTATGGCAAGCCAACCAGCAATTTAGGCTCGCATGCTACCATTATACCTCTTGCTCATATCCACATCCCAGTAAAAACATCCCAAAATGTCACCTAACTTTTGTCGCACTCTCATAAAATGCATAATTATTTTCAGCAGGGATTTCATATAATGTATTTGGGCTTACTGTATAACCAGAGTATAACTGAAAACCATTTACAAAGACCTTGCACAGTAATTCATCATCCAATTGATCAAATTACACGAATTAAATCACCTTTTTCACATACGTATAACCAATGTACTACTACACATTGATATTACATAATAAATAAAGTCTAAATAAAGTCATCCACAAAATTGCAAGATTTTAATGACCTCATGGTAACCTATAGCCATATCTAAATCCTGTTTAAAAACAAAACAAATTGTTCATTCCTATTTCAGCATGTGGAGAATAATAGTATAGTAATTAATATAAATTTGAGAGTAATTACAGTATAGTTATTGCTTATTTATACCTGTATGGACTTTCCCCAACTTACAAAGTAATTAAAGTATTATTATAAGCTCTGTAACACACATACATATACATATTACATATAATTAGAAACTATACTAATAAATTTGGAGTGAACATAAATTGGAAAAGCTGCAAAAATGCAGAAATAATGTAATATTGGAATATTGCTCTGCACTTTCTTTGCTGTATGGATTAAAAAATTCAGATTTCACTACTAAAACATATATTATTTTGACACATTATTACGAGTCTTGTTTTGGAACAAATACAAGAATGAAAACTTTCTATGTCAGAAAGTTGTAGCTGCCTTCATGACAACGTTTATGACAAATCACAAAGGTTTACAATTCTCTTGGGTAACTTTGAAATAAATCTGGAATTTAGAGTTACTGTATAGTAGACCTACATGTCATACATGTACAAAGAACTAAATGCTACATCATCACAAATATATTGTAGTATACACTGCAACTTGCATGATGGAGGAAGATTTTTCTTAAAAAGCCTGAAAGATTACAAATCTTAGGGACTTGTAATATTTTATTTCAAATTTATTGAACTCTGCGTTTTTGCATAGACACTGAAGTTTTGCAGTAAGCTTTACACTACAAATTCCAGTCAGCTGTTGCGTTTCCTATGATGTAAAATTCCAAGAAGCTTTTTAATTTCATATACTTCATGATGGAAGTATCTAACCACCTCAAATCTAACCACCTCAAAAACTGACAAGGGAAGTTGAAATTTTTCATCTGAGATATAATAATTTCCTTCCTGTCAAAACCAGATTACAGCAAAATGCTGAAGAGGCTAATCCAAGTACAAGTAACAAAACCTTGTATCATATACTATAGGATTTTTCGGTTTGTTTCCCACAAATTTATAGCTATTAACCTGAATTATTTTGTTAACAAACATCCGGACCTTGTGTTACTGCGAAAGTGTAATGAAAAAGTCCAATGATTGAAGCACCACATCAGTATAGCCTTGTTTCTTGGTCCACTTGGTGTATGATAATTTTCTACATCTGCCATTATTGAGCAAACAAAATTCAATGTGCATGTGGTTATTCATCCTCCCACTCGCATGCACCATTCCCAACAGTAAAATGTCTATAGCATATCATAAAAATGTTGATCTGCAGTTCCATAAAACGAAGCAATGGCTGGAGAAGACCTTCCAGACCGATATTGCTTTGCTTGAATAAAACAGCAAATATGTTTGCCTAAACCATTAGAAGAAGCATTCACATCAGTAGCATGTAACTCAAAATTCTGCATAAACTGTGGCCATTTTCTCATCCATTCATGCATATCACCACTTAAAATTCGACGAGTGTTCCCAACTTTTGTTGATACTGTATACAAAGGTTCTCAAAATATTTCAGTATTCTTCAAGATTTACTTAACAAATAAAGGGATGCCACGAGTGTGAATAACTCTGTATGTCCATGTTCTCCCCATATTTTTAGAAACTATCTAGTATAAAATTTTTTACACTTCAGGGGAAAATATTAGCTTAAAATATTTTTAAAACACATAACAAACTGATATAAAACAATTAATTCTTTAATATAATTCTTAATGGAGTAAAAATAAAGATTAATAACCACAATTTTCTTTCATGTTTACTTTAATAGCGAATTACATTAAATTTGTAATTTTTTATTGATATGATAGTTGTATGGATAGATGATAGGGGATGTACAAAAATGATTAATGATTTCTGAGTTGTGGGAAGGAAGCAAATTCAAAAAAGATTATTCTTCATGCATGTATAGGTATCAATTATCAGTTGTCATGAAATATACAAATGATACCCTACATATGGGCCAATTGCTATCTGATGTGTAATCAATAATCAACATGCTCCAGTCACAATCCATTGTCATATATAGGGCAAATCTATAGTATGACAAACACAAAAAGTTCGACCATGTCTGTTTGTTCAACCAGCAATAATAGACCATATATTACTGTTAATTAATTTGTGTTGCGCAATGCTTCATCAATTCCCCCGTATTTGTTATAAATTCAATGTAGGCTATAAAGATCCCAATTATCAATTTCTGATTTCAATGTTAATTTTATATGTATAATTCATTAACCGGATTTCCATAAGGACCTTTTAAACTTTGGGGTCATTCCTTGGTTGTTTGGAATGGCCCTGGTTCAGCCATTAACATGTGGGTCATTATTGCCCATTGTTACAGCATCACAATTGTTTTGTGGCATTCTGGGACCTCACATCATTAAAGCGGTCCGCAGAGAAATAAAATATGATAACATAGGGAAAGTGAATAGAAATTGTGAGAAAGACACTTAATAGTTTTTATGCTTTTGTTTTAGAAGTGAAAAAGAAACATTAATGCTTGCAGAAGAAATGCATTTCTAGCAAGGGGGTCCATCTTAAGTGCCATGGCTGGTAGAAAGGGCATCTCGTAAAACAGACAAAAGAAAAGAGTTGGAATAATGCTTTCAAGACAGCAAGTAAGAAACGGTATATACTGAATGTGTTTCCATAAAATGGCAAGACAATGGCAGCAATTTCCTCAAGTATGAAAAATGCAAAGACGCACTCGATGGTGTTGTCATCGAGCCCCTTTCCGCAAATTAGCACTTTATTAAAATGGCTGCATTGAAATAATCTATTCAAGCTATATATATGCATGAGTTGCATTTGGTGACGTGCACAAAAAATGGGTGCAAAATTAAGGACGACAAGGGTCAACCGTTTCCGGATATCTTTGGCCGTTTGCGCCCAACCATCGTAAAACGGTCCCTCGTTTAATGGCCAGAATTACGACTTTCTCTTAAAATTTAACGCATTTCCATGTTGGTGAATATGGCCCAACTCGGCGCAGAATATATAAACGCGCACCCATCAAAATTCTCGCCCTTATATTACATGCATGAAATCGGAGAGTCGCATAGCATATTCAATTTTGGAAACAATTTATCACCAACGTGGCCAACAACATTTTTTTCCCAACCTAGCTCCACTCAATACCAACAATGTGGGTATGCAAAACTCAACTGAGTGGACTAAGTTAGGACAAGGAAAGTGTTGAAAGTTTATGAAATAATACAGGGTCCAATCATCCCCTAAAAACTGATGAATTTAAGTGGAATGAACCATCGAATTTCTAAAGTCTCATGCTCAATTGGTATTTTGTTCCCAGCATATTAGAAGAGGAACACAGAAATCAATAAACGAAATTATGTAAATTGTGAAAAATTACACAATTTCTAGGATTAAGAAAACATTCCAGTATAATTCAAGGATTTCCAGTATCAGTATACACCCTGTAATTACCCTACCTACCGAAGTCTAGCTTAGAAAGAATGTAAGTAACTCTAGTTCTGATTCCAGTTTGTGAAAGATTTCCTCAAGAACCTTGGGCTGTCCCTTCACGTATCAAACAAAAATTAGAATTGGTTAGGGCATCTAATGGAAGCTTCACAATCTATAGGTGGAAAACAAACCACACCAGGCCTGGACTTCTCAAACCTAAGTATACCGTTCCACGAAAAGAAGATGATAACGAAGGCCGCTAAACACCAGAAGGCACAGATTGGGTAAGGGGTGTACTTGAGTATGCATGGTAACATTGTATACACATGTTTGCCCCAAGCACACTCCTCCCTTTGTACCAATTTCAAACCCCAAAACAATCTTTGAGGTAAAAAACACATTAATGGGTCTCAAACCTTGCATCCATACAGCCTAAGAATAACTTCGGGAGTTTGGAAGCTGGAGAACTGGTAAACAACAGAGAGTATAAAAGGCGCTACACAACAAAGCTGATTGCTGCTTGTACAGCTTGTCTCGTAGCCGGGTAACACAAACCACTAAAACAGACTAATACAGTGACGGTAAAGTAAAGTCACTACTGAGGCCCAGGCGTGTGAAATGCGCGCACCAGCAGTAAACAGTTAATAGAGGAGCCGAAGAGGTAGCGTGGGCGACGAGAGGATCGACGTCAGAATAATAAAGGTCCCCCAACTTCCTATTCAGTCTTATTCCAGTCGTATTATTTTCTGTCTCCAAACTCGCGCAAACCCGTGTTGAGACTAAGTGCGAGGTTCCGTTGTCAACAACGAGAAACTAACCTTACAACTGGGTCCACACCCAACAGGGACCAAGGTTTACTGCATCTGTCTAGCAGTGGACAATGATTGGTGAATGATGTCACTCCAATATGATGGCATGCACTCTTCAGGTGCAGAGCCGTGACCCTCGTGATTCCGTGACAAGGGTCACCCATGGCTAGAGAGCCTATAGTATACCATTTTAAAGGTTCAAAATTGAACCAGTCCAATGACTTTGGTGCCCTTCATCTATAGTTTCTTCCAGTAAAACCTCTGTATCAACATTAAGGTAACACAAATAGCTTCAATTCCCCAGGGTCAGTGTGACAATTCTGGTTATAGTGAGTGGGGGTATATATTGGCAAGAGTTGTTCCGAATCTCGCACCGATTGAGGAATTGCAACGTGGAAATTACCAGCGATCTGTGTCGTTTGGCGACAATCCAAACGACACACATTCGCATTTGTACAGCCATTACAGTCCAGACTATACTCCTTCTCATGGTTTTTGTGTTTTCTCCAAGAGCACCCATTCATTTGTTCACTGTGCGGGTAAACTACTGCACATTTAATGTTTCGTCTCACCCAAGGAGTTGGTCTCACCCAACACCCAACCAACAGAACAGAGTGAAGATGCCAATTGCAAATCTAACCATACTCACTCCCACCTCACATGCCCTTACCCTATATATACCACCACCACCCCTTCTAATAAAGTCACGTGCAGGTTAATTATTCCACGCCCACTTTGCTGCAAATTCCCGTCTTTCACAAGTGGTGCACTCAACCCTTTGGAATGGCTCCATTTCCATGAAACACCCCTCACCCAGCCCCTCTCCCCCCTCAATGAAACAAAAGGAAACACGGGGCATAGTTATATACGCCGCTAAGTACACACCTAATGCGGGCTAAAGAAAACTGAGGCAATTAGTTTTACTAGGCAATTCAGTGAGGGAAAGAAGAGAGGCGTTTAAACCCACTCTGCAGCAAAAATTAACGAGCCGCGTTTGTATAAGATTTCTCTTAATTACGATGGCATTCATCGCTGTTCGTAACGATGCAGTTACACCGGTTAAATTAGTGCAGAATTAATGAATGTCTCTCTTTACTTCCTCTCTACCCCCAACTAACACACGCACAGTATGCAAAATTGTGGAATTATTGCCGAATTTGTTACTTGCTAAGCAGCAGGCAATGCGAATAGTTTATACAGATGCCTATCTGCAAAATTAGCACAGAAATCCCCAAATGCAGATAAAACCAAAGTAAATAATGCTTTATGCTAACTGATATGATGAGCCATATAATTGGTGCAAAATTATCCGACTGCAAATTTATTCATCCGTGGTGGCTGTTTTACCAATTAATATCCTTTTAAAACTAAACTCAAATTTTTAAAAATGATATCACTATTTATTGGTTAATTACTTAAACCCTACCCCGTATTACAATAATGTTGTTTTATTACAATGTTAGATGTGCAGAAGCAGTTACTATTAGACACATGATCCATGTATTAATGCACACTTTTCTACATACTGGGTGGTGCACATTTAAAAGTGTCATTATTGTGTGCAGGGTTGCATAAATTAGCAATTCACCAAATATTTTAATTAAAATAGTAGCATCAATCTTACGGTATGCAATAAATACCCTATAGCAGCCAATGGAATCAGTAAATACGTTTATATTTTATTGCTTCTTCGTATGATTAATTAATTCACTAAAGTCTCATTTTCAGAAAAAAATTCCATTTGATAAGCACAAGATTTTTTTAAAAATATTACCGAGCATTTGCTAACAAAAATATGCTGGAAAACATGCTGTTGTTAGCTTAGCTTCAGCATGCGTGCCTATGCAACGAATTTGCAATTAATTAATGGATTTTATCATTTCCTTAAAGAAAAAACAAAATCATATTGTAATTAAAAATTGATTGCGAACTTGATGAAATGCATAAATGTATGAGCACTTAGAGGTTATAAATAAAGTAATTAACTTTGTTACAGATTTTTTTTCCATACTGGTTTTTCTTGATTTATATTCATTCAGTTTAACCCGTTTTATAGATATACTTGTCAAGAATAAGATATCTAACTTCATCTGATTAATAAGTAAAGAATGTAAGATGCATTCTGTGAACATTTCAGCCTACAAACATAGCTAACTGAAGTATTCATGGATTCTATATTTTATTAAAACAAATTCAAAGCACAACTTGCCTATAATTTGACATTAAATTAATATGTATGTGACGAATCAAATATTTATCCATGCAAGCTGGATTCCTGTCAACGAAATTATATACAGGGTGTTACGCAGCTCGGAGCACAAAATTTTAGGGGTTGGAGGGGATGGGCTAACAATCACATTGTCTTCGTTATGTACCACAAAGATGATTACTAAGGGAGCTATGGGTTTCCGTAGTTAGGTAAAAAATCCCTGAAAGTAGGCAGCCACACGGACACACAGAACAAGGACACAATATACTGACCAGGACTAGGCACTGACGAAATCGAACACGGGTGTCTGTAGTTCCTTTTTTTCGCGGCATGGTGGCGCTGCAACCGGAGCCGCAAAATACCGAGTACGTACCGATTGTATCAAAAGTTGTATCGTCGCATGTATCGTGCACAGTATCGTGTATCGTCGAATGTATCGTGCACAGTATCGTGTATCGACGAACGTTCGCACCTCACTTCCGCCAGGACCTAGAGATGACGTTTTGAACACGTGATTTCGTTAACCAATCAGGTGATGCACGGTCTCCCCCAATGCTAATGAACGAGAGTGCCTAGTCCTGGTTAGTATATTGTGTCCTTGCACAGAACCTGCAGGGAAGCGCGATTTTGGGCGACATGTAGCTGCACCTTGCATCTATAGCACAATTCCTGTATTTGCAGTACCTATCAGTATATAGGCACCCTGTAATATAACAAATGTATTGATCGACTTAATATCCTATGGATATACAATTTATACATGCATGCACGTGTTCCATGAAACTAATTTTATACCTGATGTAAATAGGCTGAAGATTTTGCTCAAATTATTGTTATCTCAACGTACAATCCTTACATTTGCTCGGTTGAAACTCGAGTTGAAATTAAATGCAAAGCACATATGAATGAGACAGCAATGTTAAGTATACACATGTGTAATGTAACTGTATCATATGCAGTAGGTCGGAAGTGTTGCATATCTCTAATCAGGTCCACACTAATCGCTTGCCAGCACTAGCTTTGTTAATTGCAAGAGATAAGTAATCGTTGAAACCTCAAACACTCGCATTATTACTGGACTGAACGACTATATAAAAAGAAATTACTGCAACAACTTGTCAACATGTTCACACAATGTTTCAACTATTTCTGTATACCAACAATAATATCATTAATATTACATCATCTTGCAATTTTATATTCTGGGATGTAAAGCAAACAAGTCCTTACTAAACTTTTATATGTATAAGAACTTGATCGATATAGACTATATAGTACATGCAAGATAATACTCAATGCACATTTCATGTCCCCATTTCCTATCATTAAATTATTCAGTATACTCGATAAGTTATTTAACTTTTTTCTGCAGTCACCAGTTTATTAATTAGGTATAATGTGTACTTTCCACTTATCATATCGTTCAAAACCAGTTCTGCAATTGATTTAACTTTAATTAAGTCTGAACCTAACTGGGTCATAACGATTTTTAATTGAGAGATCAAAATGAATTTTGGAATTTAATGACACCAATATAAAAATACGTAGTAAGTAAAAAATCTATTTCAAGTAATTTAAAATTTAAAATAGAATGAAATATACTATGATAAAGTTACTACTACAATTTACCATATAGAAAAATAATGTGAACTCTTGTTATTATAAACTCTGTAACCAAGGTATACCTTTTATCCGATTTCGCTATAACCGAGTTTGATGCACCTATACATTATTTATTTAAATTAAAATTGATTAATATGTTCCAAATAGCAAAATTTAATACAAAAGTACTATGTATGCATAAATAAAATGCATGTACTATACATAGATTTGTTAGTATATCATGTAAACATTCTGAAGTCAAACACTTATTGATTAGCTATCTTTTTTAAATCATTTCCCCCATTTTCAGACTGCATGGAATTGATGTTCATGCAAAATTGAAAAGAAAATTATTTTCCACTCTATGCAACAACTCCAATGGTATGCAAAAAGGCGCAGTTCTATGCCAGTTTTTTTACCCCTTCTTCTGCATAATGTACTTACTAGACTGGGTTGTACATTTGCATTTAGTGTGTGGGGAGGGTATATATAGGGAAAAGGGGTGTATGCCAGCAGTTGTCAATAACGTTTTGCTGCTTGGTACAGCAGGATAAGGTTACAACAAGATTTCGAGGTTTCGTCTATCTTTGGTGCCAGGTGCAAGCATCCGGCGTCTGTGCATCTTCGATAAATCCCAACCCACCATTAAACTCTTCCACCTTTTTTTCCTCCCATCATATACTCAATCTCGTATACAGCTTGCTTTAAATGCTTGTCTTAAATCGTCAAGCAACTTTAATCTCTGCTCCTGCAATGTTTATTCAAACTTTGTCCGCATTTCCACTTATATCATTCATTTTCTACATTTTTAACATGCTCATGTATACTGGTACGCATATTAATTTCTCTGGGGAAAATCTGTAACATTGCTGTAATACATTAAGAGACCTACTACATCAAGTCACAAATTAAATGTACATTTCTTTAAGATTTAGACAAATTTTACATAATATTATAATCTTCAGACATTCCTTGCATCATCTTTAATCAAAACCAAACTCAGAATATATGAAAAACATGAAAAAGAATGTAGAACATTTTATTTTACAGATTAATGTGAAAAAACTACTAAACTATTTAATAATTATTTGTATTAAGAATATTGCTGCGATATTTACAATTATTTTATAATTATAGAAGTCCAACATTTTATTCAATTAACTACATGGCCAAATTAATATACAGTCCATTATACTGTAACTTTATCTAACAAATAGAGCTTTTTAAGGGGCTTCCAGATGAATAATTATTCCGGAAAACCTTAAAATAAGACCAAAAATACAAGGAACTATAATAGCATTTGTGTAATTGAACAATAGACTGATGTCTACCGACTGACTAATTTTAATGCTTAAAGGAACACCGACGACTGCAGTCTATTTTAATCTAATGCGAGTTAATTTATTAAGTTATCAGTTCATTGGTCAGCTTGATTATGGGTTTAATTTATGCGTGGTATATAGATCAGGCGCAAATTTCATATTGAACGAAAAATATATACATGAAAAGCAACATGGAAAAGAAGATAAAGTTGTCGGTGTTTAGGTTTGCGATATGTAAGAGAGGTCTTTATATATGCGATGCACAATTTGCATGTTTTTCCTTCCACATTGATGGGCAATCGGTGCATGGAGAAAGCTGGCCAGCAATTAATCACTGCATTGACAGTTAGCTGAGGGAGGAGGAGGTTGCCATGGCAACCCTGGCGTCATCAGTCAATGTCTCCGACATCAGCACACGTTCAAGGAACGCTTCATGCACCCTAGCCATCAACAAAACGCCCATTTCCCACAATGCAAATTCCTTAATTTATACTTGTACATCTATAGTAGGTACTTCCATTCTATAAATATATAGCCACATTTTTTCTCTTACTGATACATAAAACAAAAGATTTTAGAGACACAATGATCCTCTTTTTAACTAAACATGGACACCATCAATTTAAAATATCAACAGCTGATCAAAAAAGTACAATTTTTTAACTTTTAAAGCAATAACAGCAGTAATTCTTTCGTGAATTTACGTTTTTTCTCTTGCACAATGTTAAGAAGTGTTAAAAAACATTTTGAATTGTCAGAAATTCACATTTCAATTGAACCTAATCCTTCAGAAATTTTATTATATGATTTACACCAGTGTTACACATGTTTGTACACTGACTAAACCTAGTTTTATATGCAGAATATATCGACTTGATGTTGCATAAAATGTTGCATAAAATGTTTACCTCGGAATGAATTGCTAAATTTCCATTTGAAAGAGTAACACTACTACAATGACATTTCACATTTTAGTGAATTTATTTTTAACAATTAAGATAATACTGTAAATTATTCAATGTAAATGTTCGTTACTGTAATAGCGTTCATAAAAAGTGCTGCAGTTTTTTAATGGGCAATAACATGCAAGTACATGTTAATTAATTTTGGCGAATTTTGTCAACAAGTAATTTTGACAGATTTCTGTTGCAGTTACTTTATGAAATACTAAAATTTTTATTACCTCGCATTGTTTAAATGTTATTAAACTTCAGGCATAAACTCTAATTAGTCATGGAGAAAGAGACCAATTACTGCAAATCCTAGCTCAACATAAGCTCAAATACAAAGTTCTGATCCATTTGTTAATCACATTTTAGTTATTCAGAGGTATGTATAAGCAAATGTGGAATCATTAATAACATGACAAACGGTCTATAATTTAGTTACTTAAACATATAAAATTAATTCGTTTCATGTATTAGTAATTGCTCCCATCTCAATTCAAAAGCTGCGATATTAATATCATTACATTGATGATTAGTGTTCAATCAATGGAAAGACATGTACACTGCAGGCTAAATTTTAATCAGTTTGCAAAGCAACGTCTATAAGCATTTCACAGATAAGTAAATGCGACATTATTTAATATCTGCGAATAACAATTATAATTTATTACTGCATGATAAGGTAAATTATTCCCTGCAGCTAAACGATCCTCGCAATTTAAGCAGTAATTTGAGACAATTCTAATTATGTCACTTGATTAAATCAACAGCCGTTAATTTAACTGCTGCAGGAAACTGTTTAGTTAACTGGAAGACAATTCTAATTTTATTGATACTAAACATAGTATTTATTAATCCTGCACTTCCCCTATAATAAACATTCATGGAGTTGACTGTATGAAAGGATTAAACAAAGATATCCCACTTCTTAAATTTCTTGCATATTAAATTCAGATTTCTCCCTAAAAGAAGTTTACAAATTCATTGTATTTTACATAATCAAAAGTCAATAACTACATAACAAAACAAGAACAAATTCAAGTGACATGGTTAACAAATTTCTCACAACATTTCATTTTAGGTTATGAGCTATTAAATAATATTATCTGCAACCGAGGTGACTATAAACGGATTTTACTGCATTATACTGCATTAACAAATTGTTACTTAAACCGAGATAACAAGGGATCTGGCAGTTAATTCCGCATTATATAAATATGTATATGAAAATGAATGAAAATCGGACACAATACTTGAAGATTATGAGAAATTTGTGAAGCTATTCATTATGGATTATGTATGTCTTTGCCATTGTTTCCAGGAAACAATCGTTGTCCATCTCATGTACTTTACTCCTTTGTCTAGACAGCATTGGCCATGCGTGAAACACGCTCAATGACGTCATTATCGTAATCATAATCAAAAACAACATTATCATCATCGCATTTACAGACAATGAAAATAAGTAATTAATCGAGATGCTCCAGCATCACCGAACACTATTATCATTCTTCGGTGATGCTGCATGGAGTAAACAAAAATACTACTGAATTGACACTATATATAGGGGTAAAACTTGGTGACAGGTTAATGAGTTTACAGTGTATATGAAACACGTTGAGGAGGCAAAAGTTGAAAAATGGTCCGGTTCGGGGTTGGCATGTTAATTAGTGAGCGACACATCATTTTTTCCCCTTTTCTTCATCACTATTTTGGTGAAACTTTTTCCCAATGCTTTTAGCCTATACATATACGTCATTCTTTTGTGTCTCAGACAACAATAACGGTTGGGAAATAATTTTTGCACCTAATTAACGTTACCAAGCACACAAGCAAGATGTTGGCAGAGAGAAAGTGTGTGTGTGTGTGTATGTGTGTTGTGTACAGAACAAGATTAATTTGAGGAAAAAGTGGCCGTGATGGGTATAGGTTAGTCTTGCATCCGGAATTCGTGCCACATTCGCTTCCGGTTCTCGTATTGGCAAGATGAATTATATCCAAGTTGAAAAATCTTATCCCCAGAGAAATACGTGCGACTCTCGTGCACTTTTCTTCGTCCCATTTCGTTCCCTGAGGGAGTAACGCCGCATTTACCTGAGCGCATAACTTCACTTCCATAAAACTCCATTAAAACTTATTCACTTCGATACAACAACAAAAAAAAACAACCTCCTGACAGCATTAATTTCAACCAAATCCCATCACAACGTTGACATAAAGTCGGTTGCGCTTCACCGCAAGGCACAAATTTCATGTCATGCGGCAAAGCCAAATTTCGTTTGAAGGGGTCGCTTTTCCACTCGCTTCTCAAAATTACACACAGTAAGACGAGTTCTCATCCAATAAGCTAATGATTTCCAATAATTCTAATGCAATAACAATGCACCCAACCAATCACAAGCCTGGATTCACCATGCTATCGGAGAAAGGACTTTAAGGTAAACTGACACGGTTTTGTAAGGTACCCTGAAACTTCAACAAAATAAAGTAAAACGTTGAATAAAGCAAGTGATGAAAGGAAATCTCTTTGAAAATTAGAAAAATAGTTACAAGCCCCTCAAAATACGATGTTCGCGCATGCGCAGTGAGACTTTAGGGTCAACGAACTACGAAATCGAACGCCAATTGCATGCTAAACCACCGAAAATGATTGACAGCTTGGTGACTTGAGGTCCGAAATGGGTCGTTTTTCTTGTGGTCACAGCAAATAAATGGTACGGTAAAAAACATTGCAATTTGCAACGAAGGTTCAAATTGCATGTCTAAATCATCTGCTAAACGATGAGCCAAATCGGCGATGTCGAATATGACCGTGTCAGATTACCTTTAATAACAGTTACACCTGCTTAACTCGAACGTAAGCAATGCAGAGGAATTCAGTAAAGTTAAGTGTTCGACTTAAACAAGTTTTGCCTAATTTTCAGTTAAAAAGTCAGCTCAATTTGTAATCAAAATACAGGTTTTTATCCATGCAAAATTATATATAGAGACTTGGCATTTTATACGGTAACAAATTCGCATTGCAGGCAAAATTATTTTATTTCAGAAGCAAGGAATGGAAAATGAAATTTAAATGGAATAATAGGAAAATGAATGGAATATGGTAAACATATTAGTGCCCAATTGAATTGCTACCCGAATTACAAATTGTTTTGCAAAATGTGCAAGCTTATTAATAAGGTTATTAATTAATAAATGTACTAGCTCCACTGTTGATGCATAAATTTAATTCACAAATGATGCACCAACACAAGTAACAAATATTGTACAGTAGTGGAGGTAAAATAACATTTTAAGGAAGTCTGATCAGCTTGTTGAGCAAGTAATACGAGTTGATAATGAAGGTTGACAGGTCGGAACGGTCATTGGTTCGGTCAGTGAATACCTTAAACAATCATCGCCAGCTTTGAACATGAAATATATACTTTCTTGGGTGAAACGTGTCACTCAAAATTAACGTCACGTCCAATGTGCACCCACAATTCTCGCCAAGTTGCATCGCAACAGACAACCAAAGCACAAGTCTCAATTCTGACAGAGATGCTCAATTCAATCATTTTGATACCCACCCACTCACTCACATACGCCTACTTTGCATCTATTCTTATTCAAATATGCATCCAAAATAAACCTCTCAACTCTTCTTTGATATATTCAGCTGCAATACACACACAGTAGCCCCAATAAGTTGTTTTCTTATTTTCTGGTAAAATATCATAGTACATATTTGATTTTTATATGAAAATAATTCAATACCGGCACAACTGGATTTATTAGCTCTGCACTTATAAGCAAAAATTCAAACTCTATAAACAAATTGTTAGTTTCATAAAATATTTTGATTAGTCGGTGTTAATGTCAGGTTTTTTGACCGTGTCTTTTGCTATACAATTATGTCAAGGAGGTGACTAAACAAAGTGACAATTATTTGTATTGTGATATTTGAGCATAAAACTATTTACTAATTACCCTTCTGAAAACTGTACCCCTTCATGCCAGCTATACACAAAATAACACTGTATCGGATATAGGGCAAGGCTTATTAATTACTCCTACAAAGTTTCAGCTCTAAAAGTTCATTTTTCACATAATTTACAGCATACATTTCCATGGAGTGAAAAATTTTGGTGTTGCCTCTATTGACTAAACATTGGCCTGGAAAGGTCAATGCGGGATTAAGGGTTAGGGGTCAGTTGGATCGATGCGTGCTGAAGATGGCGAGGGCATCCTGGCAACAAAATGCGATCAACCGCGAGACAGATCATGACCAAAGATAGGCACTAGCTTGGTAATCAGTGCCAGTTTATGACCTCACAGAGTCCCCTGGGCTCATATTGAACATCCAAGCCTAGAGATGGCATCGGTGGGCGATAATCTGCGAGGTTACTCAACCATGCGGGTTTCATTGCCTAATACTTTTATCAAGACGTGGCATGAAACGGCTATCAAACCCTGTTCATATAATGTCAGCAAACACCTAACATGGAACAGAATTTCTAATCTAGTCGATTTCAGACATTCTTGTTTTGTTCTGACCACTTTTATCCCACAAACACTTTCTCAATTGTAACTACCCCTTTAATGTGATCCATTCAAAAGTTGCGTGTTCTAAATCAGTGTTCTAATTTTTCCACACCAACGAAACACACATTTATGGATGGCCTCCTACCCGTTACATATGATCCATCACAGAGTAATCACATTTCTAACTTCAGATCACATTTATAACAATTATTCAGTTATTCTGAATCACCCTGTATAGAGGTTCAACTGTATTTGCTCAGTCTGTACCTACTGTGGTTTCAATGAAAGATTGAGCCAGGAGGGCGGAGTCATGTCCGGGCCAACCCATTTCAAAGGGGTGCATGGTTACAGGTGTGCAGGTGATGAAGACTGGTAATGTCAACCGTGCACCCCTTTGAAATGGGTCGGCCCGGACATGACTCCGCCCTCCTGGCTCATTTTTCATTGAAACCACAGTAGGTAGATTGGAGTCCTGAGAATGGAGCTGGGCGATGTCTAGGGATTATCTTAGCAGGAATCACTTAATAGCAGGAGTCACTATAGCAGAAGTTCCAAGGAAGGCAGTTAAATGTTGTCAAGGAAGTACCTTAATAGCAGGAGCCACTGTAGCAGAGGTTCCAGAGAAGGCAGTTGATACAAGTGGTAGCAGGTTCTGCTTTCCATCTCTATTTATACTTACTGCCCCCTCTGGATCAGGGCAGTTGCACAATCCGGAATTTCTAGTGGCCAGATCAGGTTGCAGCAAGTAGCAGGAAACGGACTTGACCTTTGACCGTTTCCTGGAGAAAAATCTTTCTGCTCGGACTCAGGCTCTTGATGAGCCATTATTGTATTTCAATACAGAGAATAAAATGTTCTACGATAAATATTTGCCCTCGACGACCAAAAGTGACGTTGCATGTGAACTACTTCTTAAAATCGGCCCACCCGGATTACTCAAAATACTTGTTCAATCGTAATATTTTACCCCGCTGCGAGAATTACAGCATTTTGATCCATTGACTCATATGCAAGTTTAACTAAAGCGACCTTATAATCCGCCACATCATGACCTATGGTGTTAAAATAGTTTAAAGTGTAGATGAATTAAAATCAAATTGAAAAATTGCAGAGAGAACAGAAATTGCAGTAAAACAAAACTTGTTTGCATGTAGTAAGAATTTCACGATGCAAATTTGAATGTTTTGCAGTGTTTCCCATCCCTAATTATTTAATTTCCATTTCACTGTGATTTCTAAAATATTTGAAAAATAATTTTCGTAATGAATTAAGTGTGCTCTTTCACTTTGTAATTGAAAATTTGTCTCTAACTAGAACGGTTTAAAAGTTAGAGATGAGATGACCATGACAGAAAGGTCAAAAGTGAAAAATTAGTTTGCCATTTGAAAGCGACACAGCCACTTGCTATTTGCTCCCATTAACCGATTTCCAATATCTTGTCTTGTTAGCAAACTAACAATGACTGAACATTACTTTTTATCCACCCTGTATGTCTAATTAGGCTCTGAGCGCCACGTCCATTTGGGAACAACGACGCCTCTCGCAGCCAGAATTGCCGATTATACGAGGAAGGGAGAAGCGAGGGCTTAGGTTTTATGTGGAATACTGGGTTTGCGTTCGTAAAATCGGTCGAAATAATAGCATCTCAGTACAGTGCAATTTTGTAAAAGTTGAGGAATCCAAGTAAAGTATTTATATAGCAGAATTATCATCAAGCATTTGAAAATGTAGTTGTTCTTTACCTGAAATATATTTTCTAATTATTTGTTATAGAAGTTAAAATGAGTTTGAATATGGCAAATCAACTAATTTACAATTAGATTTTAAAAGTGATCAAATATTTGATCGCTTTTAAATTCTGATTTCGAAAATTCACTAAGTTTTCAAATCTTACCACAGTAAAAATATTTTAAAATGTTATAACAAATTCACTTACATTTGGAATAACAAGGTTTTATATGAAACACTGGGTTTAAATTTGTAAAATCGGTCAAAGGAATTTTTTCTCACAGGGTTACAGAGTCTGGAAAGATTTGAAAAGTTTTGAAATTCTTAATTTTGTTTCCCAGACCTGGAAAAAGTATGGAAAATTGGAATAATTTTGTATAGTTTTGGAAAAGGTATGGTAAATGGTCTAAAGTTAATGCAGAAGAATCTCAATCAGTGAATACAATTACTATAGTGAATCATTTTATGTAAAATTGAACAACGACAAAAATAATTATTTTGCTTACATATTGTTATTTGCTAAATATTAGTTATGAAAATCTGTTTACTTGTCGAATTTAGGGGGTTTGGAAAACTGTTATTAAAGTATGGAAAAGCTTTGGAAGGTATGGCAATTTTTTCATGCTCTTCTGTGGGAACCCTGTTCTCAGTACAGTACAATTTTTTAGAAGTAGAATATTCCAAGTACAAATTATTTATAATATGTTGAATATTTTGTGCAAAACAGCAATTTTCCTGCATGTACATATCGGCCAAGAAGTCGTTAGTAATAACAAAGTAACTTATATTTGAAATGACATTTAATGATTATGTTATGTACAACATTTTAATGCAACATGACTGGTTACAATTTTTCAACATGTTCCATGCCTTACACATGCAACACGACAAAACATTAATTTATAGTTGCGTTGCAGCTTATCATATTTTCTGTAGATCATTATTATTGAGCAATCGTGACTGCAAAACTAATTCGGATAAAATTAGGTTACTATTCTTCAATTCACGGAAGTATGCGCGCAAAATCCTCACAAGTCAATGCATTCCTTACAATTCCCTCCCGCTCATTACCTCAACTGTGGCCGCCAGAAGGCGCTACAATCTAAAGTCTGATCAAACACAAGAATCGACTGAAAGGGTTGGCTGGGAGGAGGTAGTAAACCAGTTTTTGTGGGTGGCAAAATTCACCCCAACTACCCCATTTAGTCGATTTTTAGTGGTTGATCATAGTATAGGCGCTCGGAGCTGGTATACGAGGGCTGTCCAAAAAGTATCCGACTTTATTTTTATTCTCAGTTCGCAATTATAATTTAATCGCGAAACTTGGCAGAGGGTTAGAAGGGACATTCAGGAGTATGTGTGAATTTTTACGACCTTGCAACACGTACGGTTGCATCAGTGGAAGACATATAGCGTTGCTGTCCAACACATGTTCGGCGGA
>JAQFZQ010000234.1:0-41202 GCA_034696005.1 Glomeris marginata | reverse complement strand
TTTTACTAATTTCCACAGAAATTTTGTTGCACCACTTGCTTTCTTCATGACTTTTCTTCATGTAGTTTAAGTTTCAACGTACCTTACAAAACCTCTTCAGATCACCTTTAAGTGGCTACTTCGATGGAACTTCTATTTTCACGGTTTTCATTCTGTGAACCTGGAAAAAACAATTAGATATAAGCTTCATTCTCAATAATGTTGAATATGGCAGCTAGAAATTGAATATAACAATACCTGAAGTTCCAGATATTGAATTATCCAAATGTGTTGTGCTCAAAAATGCCAAAGACAGCAAAGCTACAACAGCAGCACTTCCACAACCCCAAGATAAGACATCCTTGTAGCCATGACTGTATTATTTTTCGTTTTACCAAGGTTTTACTAAATGTTAATAAATCTTCAACACAATATTTGTTTCAATTGAAATTACTCAGGTGGATGGAGACTTTGTATGTACTACCAAAATGGCAACACCATTGGCCAATTTATCAGTAAAACTCATGGCACCGTACACGAAAGCGCAGCTTTTATAAATTGCAATATATTTTAATATAATTAATAATATGTGATGGCATTTTGCAGTATGTGATTATATAAATACAGACCGTGTTACTTCCTATAAGGTCTGCTGTAATAGACAGGGAAGGTATCAACACAACGGAACCTCCTACTCCGAAACACACCACGACGGCGTACAGTTGCGCGCCGCGGTAACTTTCACCGTTGCCAAAGTACACCCAGACACATGCGGCAATGGCAAATGCAGCTCCAGTCACATAAACCAACTAGAAATATGTTTTAGAAAAATATATTGACAAAATTGCAATTCATTACATTATTTAAAAAATAAAATTGTAATTAGCACACCTTTCTTCCCACACACTTGTTGAATGGCTTCATTGCAAAAGAAGATACAAAACCACTGACAGTTTCCTACAAGTAAAACAGCTATTTAATACACATAATTGTAAGACACTTTTATTATACATATTATAAATACCTACGTATAGTACTGCTCATCAGACATCATTAGAATGCAACATTCTTATTTTTCCCTCCCTCTGTAATTTCAGTTTGGAATCGTTGCATATGCCATTACATTCCTGTCCTCTGCATGATGGCCTTTTGTATTTTTGGTTCAAACTTTGAAGCAGAATATTCCAGTGGCCACATATAGCAATTCAAACTTGCCGCCTTTTTTACAATAAAGTGTTTCCTTATAGAAAGGGGCGTGGCTTCTTCAAGCGTACACGTCATTTATGAACAACCCCATACCAATGGGTAACTCAAAATGCTATAAAACAAAATGTATATATATTAATGTCGCTTCTCAAACTAAATCCGGAATTTCATTTTTGGTTATTAATTTATGAACAAGTCGATAAATAAATAATCGTTAAATATTTGATGTCGTCACAACTGCGTCTCCCAGAGTGCAACGGCTGCGAGATCCAAGATGGCGGCTGCCTGTAAATATTTCGAAGAGGATGCGGTGTACAGAATTAATAAAAACGGCAATATATCGTTCGGCCTGGTGCTGGAAAACTCGGAATTTGTGAGTAGCGATGAAGAAGAAGAAGATGGACATGATTCGAAAGACGATGATTGGGAAAAAATGAAGAAAGGCCATGTGCGAGTTGCGTGGCATCCGAGAGGCGAAGAAGAGGTTTTGCTCGAAAAAAAGGTTCTAATCAAATAAATTGTTCTGGAATGACAGCAGTGCAGTGTTTGCATTGCTTCATACTTTGTACCCATCCCCACAAATGAGTCATTTAATCCCATTCAGCAAAGTTGTTCCGTTTATCAAATGTGCTACAGTTCATCTGGAGACCGAATTTTAATGGCTATAATAAAAGCTTGGGATAAAAGCAAGCTAAAAGAAAATTCGTAAATTGTTAAAAACTTTCGTAAATCTTGATAGGCAGTTCCAATAACTGTGAACATTAAAAAACCAGTGATTATGAACCTAATTACAATATTTTATATCGAATTTTGATCAATGATAATGTGTTGGAGCTTGGAAATTTACCTGAATAAAGTAATCGAACAACTTGCATGTTATAAACCCTGACAATACAATACAAAATTATAAACAATATTGAGTGATTTGCATATCCTGAAATTAGATACAGAATACTGCGATGGTGTTTGTTTGCATAATTTTTATAATTATATACAATGTCTTTTTTTTCAGGTTTGCCTTGCTGATCGTTCACTGATGCCAGGTGATGTTGTCAGAAGAGTAATTAAAGGAAAAGACACTCAACGTGGTTACTGTCGCAATGTATACGTAAGGTCCAGTGTTCAAATAATTGGAACACGACAGGTCATATACAATGTAAGCAGCGAAGACCTTACACCACTCGAGGAAAGTATATTTCAGACTTTACATTGAAATATTCGAATTAAATACAAATGCATTGAAGGATATAATTGAAATTATAGGAATTCAGCGCTGACATTGCGGTATTTTTGGACTCTTGGGTTGGCATGGTGAAGATGGTCAAGGGTAAAGTTTATCTGCGATGTATGGATGGATCACGGTGTATTCTTACTAGTGATGAAGCCAGTGAACTGGAAGATGTCATGGACAAACGAGATAGAGTAATTTAGTTTGGAAACTTATCAAGCGGTTTTAGTTATGGTATATATTGGTTTTAATGCATTTAAAAATGAATTGTTTTTAGGGGTCCGAGTTCAAGAAGTATGACTTCTATCCTGGACAAAGACTTTGGGGTCCTGTTCGCTGCTTTGAGAATGCAGAGTGGTTACTTCAAACTGATGAAATGAAGTCGTTGAAGAGTAAAAGTCACAAGAATATACATGCAAAGGTTGAAAATGTAAGTATATATTAGACAACGGCAAGTGGAGGAAAAGTTTGGGAAAGTTTAATTTCAATTGAAGTGAACTTGATGCTTTGATATTTCGAGTTTTTGTGTAATTATACATAATAGAATATAATTTAAACTGGTTATATTTGCATTCGGCAGGTGAAAATAGTAGCAATGGACGTGAACTGGCAATGTCGTGCGTACACGAAAGATGGGTCTTCGAGCTTCGATGAACAACAGCCACAGTACCTTATACAAGGAGAAGACCTAAAAAGGTTTTAAATATTGTTCTCTCTCTCTCTCTCTGTGAATTCTGTAAATTCCCCAGTTTGACAATTACTGTACGTCGTATCGTACAACAGGGTTAAAATGTTGAATGTTTACGAGCCATGCACACTGCAACTTGGAGACCGAAATTACTACATCATTAAAGATGCTGACCTTATTCTCACCAAAGACCAGTGGCGACGTTTGGAGAAAAATATGTTACAAGACACCAAATTGAATTTGAATGTTGCCAGCGAAGCGAAAATGCAAAACGGGGACATCACAACTATATCTTCAGGTGTAGTACCTAACCAACCACATGGAATTTTATATGAATTGAAGAACCCAGTGACTCATTTTCTGATTGCATTGTTATTACTCATTCAGAGGATGGAGATCAGAACAAGAATGTTTCATCGGAGAATTGCGAACTGCCTGACGGAAACGACAGCGAGTTTGAGGACATCGACGATGAAAACACGTCGGACACCGCTTCCATTTCCAGTCGATCCTCCGCTTCTTCCATCGGTTTAGTAAAGAAACCCAGAAGCAGACCCACATTAGTGACAAAAGTTTTGAAAAACAAGAAATTGAAACGGGCTAGGAAAAGGGCCGCACCGGAATTGGTTACCGTTCAACCCGGGGATTGCGTTGCCGTGGAAACACTTTTTACTCGTTCATCTGCTGAAGTTGTTTGGCAGGTGATACGACTAGTCACTACAAACCAGTAATTTTCAATTAATAGTTAATGTGGATACAACTTTTTCAATATATTCTCGCAGGATGGTGTCGTCGAGAATGATGTTCCTTCAACTAATCTTTATCCAATACACCATTTGGATGATCAGGAGTTTTTCCCAGGCGATTTTGTTGTTGAAAATCGAGGTGCAGTAGGATAAAATTGTATAAAATGGCACTTTGAACTGAATCATTTCTAATTATTTATTGGGTATTTGTTAGATAATTTGAGCCCACATGGCTACGGTGTTGTGAAGTTGGTGGATCACTCGGGCAGAACAGCTCATGTTCAGTGGATGAAGACGTACACAGAAGGAGCTGATCCTCAGTAATTACATTTATTTTATTGTAAAGTAAGTGATATCTGACATATTGTAATTGTGTTTTTTGCAATTGGTAGTCCAATCTTGCTGAATGAGGAAGAGGTGAGCGTGTATGATCTCAAGGACCATCCGGACTTCAAATATCGGCCTGGCTCGGTGGTCATCAGGGTGGCGAATTTTGAGGTTAACAATATATTATCTGATGATCTCCATTTAAAACGTAATTGTTCATTTTGGTATATAATATTGTTTCCTAGAATGATGACCCGCAGTCCACCGCAGGACAGGTTCTTGATGTCCACCCAACGGGACTTGTCGAAGTGAGTTGGGTGAGCAGTCGTCGTTCTTTTTGCTACCCTCAAGATCTCTACAAAGTTGGTGAATACGATTCTGATGATGGTGAGCTATGGGACGACGGAGAGAACTCCGATGACAGTTGGGAAACTGAATCTGAGCTGTCCGTTATCGCAGAGGAGTAATATACCTTCGTTTCTTCTAACGTGTCCGCGGTCCGCACCACTTTTTTTCCCAATCTAATTCCTTCTACCTTTCACAACACTAACAGTCAAAACGAATGTGAGGATGATAAAACTCTGAGGCCAAAGCTGGCAGCCAACATTGAGAAAGCGCGGTCAGCGATGGCGCGACTCGAGGAAATTTTCACCCAGAATCCCGCGCTGCAGACATCGGGTGTTATGAAACTATTGCTGGAAGTGTACAAGGATTGCAAGTGAGTTGAATCAATGAGCTATATAACTGTGTCCAGGAGAGGCAAGTGCAACCGCAACGTGGCCTGTAAAACCCGGGTTTTTAATGGCCATTGCCAAGCGCTGCCAAAAATGAATGTTTTGTCAGTTAAATAAAGGGTTTTTCGAAAAACACCCGTGAACATAAAAACACCGCAGCGTGTCAAAACGTATTTCTAACTAGTTTTCGTTAAGTTATGTTAATTAGTTTCAAACTTACGACATTTCCTTTTTGGCAGCGCTTGGCAATGGCGGCCAAAAAGTGATACTCGCATGCTATTGGTCCCGTAGGCGTTTGCCTCTCCTGGACACAGTTATATAGCTCATTGGTTGAATATAACTCTGATGAAGCACATGTTGATGGAGGTCTTCAGTGGTACATTCATATTTTGCATGTAGATATTTGGACAGGTTGATGTGCACGTCGTTTTTCCACGAGTCACACTTTAAGGGTTTGCTGGAGAAAGTTCGAGAAAGAGGTTGTATAAATACAGCGCAGAAAGTTGCCGAACAAGTTTCACGGCTGTTCAAAGCCAGTCCTGAACAGGTGTGAATATATCTTTTGATATGAACATGTTCAACTCTGCTGGTTACCATCTTGTGGTTTCTATTAGGCTGATCAAGCATCAACAGATGGAAGTGCAGCGGTTGCGGGTGCAGCTAGTTCCTCAACTTTAGGACCAGCACTTGGATTGCGGACATTGCAAACGCCACCTTCTAGTGCTGCCCTTTCTCCAAGAGATTGCCAGTGCCCCTTGCCAACAATAGGAGCCCAATGCCATTCAGATTCCCCAAATACTAACTTGCAGGCGCCATATGTTTGCGCCAACCTGTGCTCACTGCTCAAGTCGCAGCTGCTCAAAGCGCACGAGGAAGTTATGAAGAGGTTTGGTGGTCAAGCATGCGATGGTCAAGTGCTGAGCACCGATAATTCCACCGAGAGCTCGCCATCAAAGGAGGAGGAGGAGGACACCAAATCTGTGGTGGTCCAGCCACCAGCTGCCGCGGCGGCGGCGGCGGTTGTCGCTTTAGCCGTAGAAGATAAGGAAAACGAAGACCTCGACTTGCCTGTCATCCTTGGCAGTGAGTGTAGTAATACATGGGATATGTAATTATTCTTATATTTCCAGGGTGTATGCTGGCATGGAATTAATGGATTTCAAGGATAAGTCATGGAAATCCTTGCGGAAAATGAAATTTTAATATTGGTCATGGGAAAACATGGAAATTTTGGATAGTATCTCAAAATTTGAGCTAAATTATAATGTAGATATCAAGATTGGGAAGGATTATGTCATGGAATTTTGTGTGAAATGGTCATGGAAATATTGGATATTTTTATTAATGTGATAGACACCGATTTCTCATTCGTAAAAAATGTACAATTATTTTTGTTTACTTGTTTGTCTCTGAAATATGTTAAATTCGATAGGATTTTAAATGGGTAAATATTTTGTTTTTCAGCATTTTCCATCGTTGATTCGGCTCCAGACTGCCATAAATTCAAGTTGAGCATGTTCCAACCGTCCGACCCAAAAACGTTTTTCAAGTCCGTTCGAAAAGAGGTAAAATTTTAGTGTAACTTTCAATGCCATAAATATTTTCTTACATACAATGCAAATTGAACATGATTGGTTTTCCAATTTGCAGATGAAGTTGCTGCAAAGTTCTCTTCCTGAAGGGATAGTTGTTAAAGGGTTTGAGGATCGAATGGTCAGTATTAAAGTGAATCGCATTTATATGGTACTAATACATAAATAAGACAGGAATTAATTAAGGACATCGTTTTCAAATGGAACAGGATCTATTTTCTGTGATGATCCCTGGCCCATCCAGAACGCCGTACGAAGACGGTCTGTTCTTCTTCGACGTCCAGTTATCGACAGATTACCCGAAGACTCCTCCAGTCTGCCACTACATAAGTTATTGCTCTGACAGATTGAATCCTAATTTATACGAAGATGGTAAAGTGTGTGTCAGTCTTCTGGGGACTTGGGGCGGCAAGGTATACGCTAATGTTGCTAAATCAGTAATTCAGTTTAAAGGTGAACTGACAAGGTTTTGCAACATACCCTGAAAAAACTAGCGTTTGATTGCTACTAATTTAGGAACATTGTCTGAAAATTTGAGGCCATTTGAAGCATTATTGCCAAAGATATGAATTATTTAGTTCCATATCTGAAATTTCAAATTTTGCTAAAACAGGACACTGTGACACCAGCACGGTGACACCGTCCTTCCATGACGCACTCATTAACTATTGGTAACTTTTTTAAACAATTTGTAAAAAAGTTTTGTTTGCGCCAATCGTTTTATTGGCATCAATTCTATAGAATTACACACTTTCCAGGGTATGTTACAAAACCTTGTCAGTTCACCTTTAAAATTTAAACAAGTGGCTTGATGGTGTTTCTTTTTTCTGAATAGGGTACGGAAATGTGGACCGTAGGCTCAAACTTGCTCCAAGTGATAGTGTCCATTCAGGGATTGATTCTAGTTAGTGAGCCGTACTTTAACGAAGCCGGTTACGAGCGCCAGAAGGGAACTCAGCAGGGACGTGAAAACAGCCGCATGTATAACGAGATGGTCATACTCAAATTAGTCCAGGTAATATTAGAATTGTACTTAATTTCCCATTTATATTATTTATTGTAATCTAAGAAAAGATCATAAATTCATTCCGCAGGCTATGACCAAAATGATACGTTCACCTCCGGAAATCTTCCGATCCGAGATAATGGATCACTTGCACAAAAACGCTTACCGGTATATAGTATTTTTCCACCTGGAAGAACACTCTTGTAGTAGTCTGTCTGTAATAGAATGCTAAAGTGCATTATATGAAACTATTTTCAATATTTTTCAGATTTATTCACCAACTGGAAAAATGGTTGGAAATTTCGGAGACGTATAACGCAACCCATCCTACAAGTCCAACCACACCAACTGCATTCAGGGAAGTTCACGGTGAAGGTGAACATAGGTTTTTGTGTGCTTAATTTAAAGGTGAACTGACAAGGTTTTGCAACATACCCTGAAAAAAACTAGCATTTGATTGCCGCTAATTTAGGAACATTGTCTGAAAATTTGAGGCCATTTGAAGCATTATTGCCACAGATATTAATTATTTAGTTTCATATCTGTGGAGTGTACTGAGTAGTATATTATGAGATACGTACACTGGATCGCCATTGATAAGCTCTAACATTGGCTGAAAATTCAAATTTTGCCAAAACAGGACATTGTGACACCAGCGCGGTGACACCATCCTTCCATGACGCCCCCTTTAACTACTCGTAACTTTTTGTAACAATTTTTAAACAAAGTTTTGTTTGCACCAATCTTTTTATTGGCATCAATTCTATAGAATTACACACTTTCCAGGGTATGTTACAAAACCTTGTCAGTTAACCTTTATAAACGGAGTTTTGGATGAAATTTATAGAACAAATTGTTTAATTTTTGTGTAGTGGTGGCCAGAGCCGTGGACATCGTCTTGCCGGAGTTCCCCCTTATCCCAGCTTCGAAAGGTTTTTGTATTACACTTCACAAGACCCTGTCCACATTCAAAGATGTTCTGGCTTCAGTTGGAGTTCACAACAGTTTGTGATTGAGTGAGAATATTGTGTTGGGATAAATATTGGGGAAGTTTATGGTTGAACTGGTATAAAAATAATCCTTCCGTCTAGAAAACGTAAGTACCATTGACCAAAAAGCTGTGGTTCCTACCAGTGCCAGCTTCTTGCCGGTCACCGGTATCAAATCGGAAATGCCATTTACCGTTGCGCGTACGTGCCGAGAATGAATGAATATGTACAGTGTTGGAAATGTTAAACAATCCATCTTGCCACGTATAAAATATTAACTGTTGTGTGGTGTATTTCAACTAGACATTCACCTCTTAGTAGTGGTTCATTCGATGCACAGTATTGTCGACTTGTCCTGTCGTAGCGCAAGTTGAAAACAAGTCTCATTTCGAGATATATAGTTATTAAGAGTTTCATTCCTATGCAGGTAGTGTACCTTAATTATTATTCATTTAAGAATCTTTTGGGGGGGAATTCGAAATTAGTGTTAACATACATTGTTTGAGGTTCATATGTTTCAATTCCCTTTAGTGATAGGTGTGCAGTGAGTGTTTGTATATTGTCAACTGGCTGGGATACATGGTTTTCTTAAGTTGTTCCAAGCACAAAGTGCCAAGTGCACCTTCCCAAACCATATATAGTTTTCCCACAGCTAGCCTGTTGGTAGATGCTGATGTAGACATGAATATGTAATACAAGTCTTCGGTTTTTAATTGAATGATGTTGGTTGAAAATTATTGCCGCATTTAGTGATTATTTGATACTTGTGTATCGCCTGATCATTGTGTAGCATATTTGAGTTTGTTTCATATATCCCATCTTATTGTTTACACCTGGTTGCATTATTTAATCTTTAAAAAAACATAGCTTTATATAAACAATAAAAATCCAAGAATGATTGAATGTCGATGGAAAAAAGCGTCTGCTGCATGCATTTTCTTGATAGTTGTTACGTTTGGTATTTATTGAAATAGGTATTTTAGTAGCTAGGCTTTGATAGCAAAAATGCAAAAATGTTGAAGATTTAATTAGCATATTAATTGGACGCCGCCATCTTGTGCCCAGCAGTTATACATATGCTACAGTGTGTATGAGAAACCCAAGGAACCTAACCAAAACTAGTTAGAAATACGTTTGGACATGCTGGGGTTCTTTTATGTTCTCTGATGTTTTTCGAAAAAATCGTTATTTAACGGAGAAAACGCGTAAATAAGCAACTGTTGGGCACAAGATGGCGCCCAATTTTCAGTTGTCGCTACTCTGAACTATAAACGGACTCTATGCAACACAGCGCCATCTATCGCCATCTGCATGAACTTCAATCCTGGATCGAGAAATTCAAAATGGAAGGTGGGAAAGTTTTTGCAGTTTTTGGCTCTTGCTGTAAATGTCATCAGCATCCATGTCCGTTGTAATATAAATTTTATTTATGCTTTGAACGTGTGTTTTAGGATGGCTGATTTCGGATACAACTTCGATTCTTCCGGGTGTAAAACATGTAATATTGGTAATGTCGGGCAAAGGCGGAGTTGGAAAAAGCACAGTTGCCGTGCAATTGGCACTTGCATTTCGATCTCTCGGCAAAAAGGTTTATATAAACTTAATTTTTGTACAATCTGACAAGTAATTTTGCGATTAAGTCATGTGATCTGCTTATATTTATTGAGCAATTTCCGCTATAGCAATCGGCGCGAGAGTTGACACTGCATACGATCAGATCAAGATCAGATTATGACGCGTTCTACTCTCTAAACAGGGTGCCACCTTTAGGATTCGTGGACTGGTCTTTGCGGGTCTTTGCCTGCGCCAACCAGATGGCGCCCTGTTTAGAGAGTAGCATGCGTCATAATCTGAACGAATGAAGTGTCAACTCTCGTGCCGATGGCTATATAGGGGATAATATTGCTTTTATATCATCTGTATACCAAATTTTATGTAGTAAATCACTAAATTAATTTTTTTTGCAGGTGGGACTATTGGATGTCGATCTTTGTGGGCCAAGTATACCAAAAATGCTGAACTTGGAAGGCAAATCCGTTCATCAATGTCCCCAAGGGTATATTGTATTGGATTATGTATTTTTAATGAAAAATTATGGATTAATTTTACAAAATTATAGTTTGGTGCCATATGCTTTAAGCCTAATTATGTCTTACAGTTTCTTGTTTTGACACAATGAATTATTTTGTCTTGTTTTAGATGGGTACCTGTGTTTGCTGATGCAGAACAGACATTGGCTGTAATGTCCATCGGGTTCCTGTTGGCCGATAGCAACGCAGCTGTAATATGGCGAGGCCCCAAGAAAACAGGTGTGTTATGTTTTTAAACCATTTTTGATGTACTTAAATTATACAAATTAACATGAAACAATATGCACTGCTAGCTCTGATAAAACAATTCTTGACTGATGTGTGTTGGACCGATATCGACTACCTGATTATCGACACGCCTCCGGGAACCTCAGATGAACACATTACAGTAGCTGAGAATTTGAAGAAGTACAAACCAGATGGTGCTATTCTTGTCACTACTCCACAGGTGATCACTAAAATTTTTACATTTTACCACAGTTTCAATTATTTTATGCGTAACATTGACAAATATTTTTTTCTCAAACAAATTGCTAAACTGGATGACATTCTTTTGTAATAACTTATAAGTTTTTTCACTTTGAAAGCATTTATATAGTGTTAATTTCTGGTAAAACCAAAAAAACAAGGTAAAACTCTAATTATATCACCTAATTTGAACCGTAGAATGTTTCGGTTGGAGATGTCCGCAGAGAAGTTACTTTCTGTAAAAAGACCGGCATTAACATTCTCGGTGTGATTGAAAATATGAGTGGCTACGTATGTCCACATTGTTCGGTAGGTACTAAATTTTCTTTCAGTTAGATTAAATACATACTGTAAAACTACTTATTTTCGTACCTACTAAATTTCGTACTTTCTTTATTTTGGCCATTTTCGTACCGATTAATTTTCGTTTTGGCAGGTTTGCTATTCCTATGGCATTAAATTTTAGTACAGTTTAATTTTCGTACTTCCCATAATAGTACGAAAAATACGAAAATAAATCGTGTACGAAATAAAGTAGTTTTACAGTAGTTTTTAAAGTAATGTCTATTGCAGGATTGTTCACCAATTTTTTCCAGCGAAGGGGGAGCCGCGTTAGCAAAACATGCCGGGATTCCTTTCCTCGGTAAGTAATCTTAATAATATTGTTTGAATCAAGTTAATAGTGTTAACTTTTGCACTATTTTCTACAATTTTAGGCCGTGTGCCTCTAGATCCTCAATTGAGTTTAAGTTCAGACATGGGCCAGAGCTTTCTTGATTCGTTCCCGCAGTCCGCCGCGGCAACTACTTTCAAGAGTATTGTTGAAAATTTGATATCTCAATAGTGGTCATTATAAAAAGATAAAACGCAATGCAAAATTTACTGTATTTTGTACAAGATTATAAGGAAAAACTACAATTTTGGATGGTAATGGTTTTAGTGGATGTTCTACATGAAGACATGGAAGTTCAAATCCTTGTTCAAATGCTCAAATTTCACTGAGAAATTCAAAAATTAGGCTGCAAACCTCTAAATAATTAATATATACATATCACAGGGTGCATGTTTACTGATATTGGAAATCCTTGATATCCTAGAATTATACTGGACTTTTTTATTGTCCTTGAAATATACTGGAATTTTTTCTTAATCCTGGAAAATGTTTAATTTTTGCCACTTTACATAATTTCTTTTATTTATTTCTGTGTTCCCTTTTCTAATTTGCAACAAAATACCAATTAAGCATGAGACTTTTGAAATTCGATGGTTCATTCCACTTATTCATCAGTTTTTATGGGATTAATGTGGTTTGGTATGTAACTGTCTTTTACTTTATATATTTTGTGTCCTGGAAAAAGTTATAAATATCCTTGAAAATAATGGAAATATACTGGAATTTTGAAATGAAAGCTTAGTAGACACCCTGTTTTAATAAGTTAACTAATGTGGCTTATAAAAATCAATTTTAATGGTAATATTTCTAGCAAGTATAATAATGGATGATGGTTTATTGCAGAACATTCAATCGAAAATCCTTAGCTGAAAAATGAATTTATATGATACTGAACAATCTCACGCATACATCAAAACGTCTAGTAGGGTTAAATACATGACATTTCAACCATTATCAAGGAATGATTTTCCACAGTTAATATAAAATGAAATACGACTGCCACACTAGGCCAAAACATTAGTAGCAACAGAGGTGTGGCTTCACTCCTGAGGAGCCATCGACTTCGCTTGAGCTCGCACTCTTTTCTCGTACTCCAGTCTGTTTTGGCTGCCAAACAAACAGTTCATTTCACATTATTGGTGGGTTATTACTGTCCTTGTAATTAGCTTTACAAACAACAACCACCATACCAATAGATGGTGTATGCCTCTGCCTGAGCCGGGTCCTTTATGTTAGGATCATTCAACAAATCTTGCACTCCAAGTAAAATCTGAAAATGAAAGCATTACCCTATTGGAAATGTCCATCACAAAAATTTGTGATGGCTCCATCACACTTTCTGACAGATTATGAAACATCACCATCATGATTTGTGATGGTCCACCACACCGTGCGTGATGGTCCATCACACTACTTTATGATGGTAATGGGGGGCCATCACAAAATTTATGACGTGTGTGACGGTCCATCACAAAATTTCTTATGTGTTTCATAATCTGTCAGAAATTTTGTGATGGGTGTGATGTAGCATGTATAATACTGAACCTGCTTAATTGTGATTGCTGGACGCCAGTCTTTTTCTTCATCAAGAAGAGAAAGGCAAACTGTTCCTGATGGATAAACGTTTGGGTGGAAAAGTGGAGGTTCAAATTTGCCTATGGACCAAGTTGAAATTAGAATTTATTGCAGGTTTCAATATGTTGATGGCTTACATTTTGGAGGAGAAGATGGGTAATCATCTTTGAATATCATCCTTAACTTATACAGTCCTCCTTCCCAAGGTGTCTGTCCAAAAAAGGCAATGTACATGAATGTAAATAACTTAATTTGAATTACAATTTGGCACAAATTCATATTGAATATTTAACAGGAAATATTTAGCATAAGTACAGTCTTTTTGCCTGGAATCGCACACTCCCAATTCATAAGGTTGAGTGTTCCATCTGGATTTTTGGTTGGTCTTGCCACAAATCCCTGTAAAAATAAACGAGGAAAAATGAAAATTGTCATTTTTGAAATTCACGTAAACTCCATTTTAACACACAAAAGGATGATCTTTTCTCCATGCTTTTCTCTCTTCGGCCAGGCGTGCGATTGCAATCCCAGACATCGCTGTCTTCTAAAAACCCCTGGATATGAAAAATAAAAGCACCAAATTGTTGTCAAATATTGTTGCCGCTCAAAATTCGATCGCCATTTGTACGTTTCAAATTTATGAGGAATTTTAAAGTTCGAATTGCGCGTATCAAAATTCGTCCATAGTTTTAACCGATGGTTTTCTTGTACACACAAATATTGAAAACCTACGATCAGTTTTGAGCAGGATGTTTTCTTTTCTTCAGATTTTAAACAAATCTACTTCCAAGCCGACAGTAGACTATAGCTGGCCGACAAACGCGCAATTTGAAGAAAAGTAGCGGGTTTAGGCGCGGTTAGAGTAGCGGTAGTTGAGCGGTAGCGATAGGGAGTTGTTTAGCGAGCGAGTCGGGAAGTGGCGCCATCTAGCGTTGTTTCTTTTCATTAGCTGCTCTAGCGAGTCGGCAAGTGGCGCCATCTAGCGACGTTGTTTGTTTTCATTAGCTGCCTGACTTTAGACGAAATTTTGTGAAGTCAAGGCTGATCCTTGGCTGATCTGATCTAAGCAGGCGTTACAATCTGCGATTATCTGTGTCAAATTGTTCTCGCAAGACGTTTGATTACGTGCCGTCCGTGTTTAAAGTTTTATGGGTTATACAATGCAATGACTATGATTGTTTCTGTGAGAAACATGAAAACTTTGGTGAGTTTTTTGAAAGGAGGTCTATGGCTTCCGGTTCTACTGCCATGGGTCCTGTACCGCATGATTTTCTCGTGGAATTTAAAATTACGTATGAGAAACAAATTGCAAGACAAAGTAGTGTTAATAACAGGTGCAAGCTCTGGAATAGGTGAAGGTAATCAAGATAAAATTGATAACATTCATTGTAAAATGTATCAAATATTATACAAGCAACGTGTCAATATTAATTTGAATTTCATTCCAGCTTTGGCACATGCATTTTATAAGGCTGGATGTAAAGTTATCCTGGCAGCTAGAAGGACAGAAGAATTGGAAAGAGTACAACGAGAACTATTGGCAACCAGTGTGGTATATAAATTCTTAATAGAATTAAATAAAATTTCAGATTTGTAAAGTGGTATTTATTATATTTCAGAATGTCATAGTGCATCATCCTTCTATTTTAAAATTGGACCTCAGTGATCTAAAAGGCATTCCACAAAAAGCCCAAGAAGCCTTGAATATCCACGGAAGGATTGATATTCTTATTAATAATGGTGGAGTTACGCTGCGAGGTACCGCGATGGACACCACAATCGATACTGACCTGAAGATCATGGTTACTAATTATTTTGGCCCCATTTCACTTACTAAATGTAATTATATATCCTCTAATAATTGTGTTAGACATGAGTTTGTTCAGTGAACCTGTAATTTGAACTTTTCAGCTTTGTTGCCATCAATGATCCAGAACGAAGGCGGTCACATAGTTGCTGTTAGTAGTGTCCAAGGGAAACTTGCAATACCATTTCGTTCCTCATGTATGATTTAAATCAGTTTTGCATTTATAATTAAATAAAATAGACAAAGGAAATACTTACAATTGGTTTTGCATTGCAGATGCGGCATCGAAGCATGCAATGCAGGCCTTTTTTGACACTTTAAGGGCCGAATTGAGCCGGCAAAACATCAAGGTCACTGTTGTTAGTCCAGGATATGTTAGAACTAACCTGTCAGTGAATGCCTTCACTGGAAATGGAGCTCAATATGGAGGTAAATTGAAAAAAAAAGGGTAATTTTATGAAGTGCCGGTGTCCAACCCTTTTGTTGGACAAACCGGTACTATATGAAAATGAATATTCCTCATTGTAATATCTTTCTGAATGCTGTAAGTTATGGATGGTGCAACTGCAGCTGGCATGTCACCGGAAGTTGCAGCAACAAAAATTGTAACATCTGTTATACAGGAAGATAAAGATGTAGTTTTGAGCACTTGCGGCCCAAAGCTCGGAATCTTATTGCGCACGCTGTGTCCGGACCTGTTCTTCTACCTCATGAGCAGGAAAGCGACAGAAGCAAAACCTCATGATAATTAAAACTGATGATAACTTAATATATAGTTGATTATATTAAATTATTTGTGGGCTGCATAAATATAACATTGAATCCATTGAAGTTTGTCTACGCGGCTAACCATTTTATTTACTCGTAATATCGGTTAAATGGTAATTTCTATTGTAAATTGGTCTGAACTTAGTTTGACATTGATAAGGTATGTCCTGTCTTTTTTGTAATGCTATTTTAAACTTGAAAGTATGTAGTTTAATAAATTTTGTAATTTATAAATTTATAGGATGTGATGATACCAATAGTAAAGACTGCGTACAGATGGTATGGACAGTATAGCATTGAATCCCATGAATTGGCATGTCGTAATTTTTATTATTCGGCTGTACCAACTAAATACACTACAATTTCTATTACGAACACTTCTAACAATTTGCATGCCGCACGCAATCTATGAATTATTGCATGTGCATGTAACAATTCTCTATAAAAAATACACGGGCATTTCTCCCTTCCATTACACTTTCATCATCTCAACCACTGTCAAAGTTAAAAGTGTGTAATTATATTTTTTTTACCAATTTTAAACAACTTTCTAAGCATATTTCTCATTATTTTACAGACTAACACACCTGTTCTAAAATACTGTTGCTGTTTAACTCTTCAATTTAGGTATGTAGCATTATTAAAGTGGTCCTAGATATTTATCAAAAGCCTTTAAATTATATATATTAATTTATTGTAAAAATTATAAAATAAGCCATTGATAATTTTGCGTGTCGCATATTGACCACATTGCTTTCATTTTTCCAGAACTTTGTTTAGAATCCATTTTGTAATATTTGCGCAATGTTGCATGACCTAAATCATGTGAAGTAAGCAGTCAACCCATCACTTGTCTTACTTTCATAAGATAAGTACTTGTTGTGAAAGGGTTAAGTACTGCATAATGCTACAAATGCCAGGAGTTGGCTTCAATTATTTATTTATTTTTTTACTCCTTGAAATAAGAGTATTAAATGGGCTTAATTACACAATCACAATCTGTGTTATTAAAGATCAGTAGTTGAGTTTTGAAGGTACATGGAGGAAATGGAGCCCGTCGCGTTGCCGGACCAAAAACTTCGGCAATTTCACCGCCGTAGCTGCGTGACGTAACAGATTTTAATTCGGTCTGTACAGAAATTTCAACTACTACTCTTGATCACAACAGTGACTGATACAGTCGCCATCCACAATAGCCAACAGCGGCCAGGGTCATGGAGCAGTGAAGAGCTTTGCGGCGCGAATCGTCCCTGCGCACCAGCACCACCGGCGAAGAAGACGCAAGGGTGTGCAACGGTAACCTGGAAAGCTTTTTGACGTTATGCTCCACTTGGTACTTGCAGCAGGGATCGAACTGCCAGGAGACGGTGTACAGTCCGGTGCAGAAGAGGCTCACGGCACCCAGAGGGAAGTAGACGTAGAGTCGGTCCGGCCATATGGCCCCGGTCATCACGCACCCGAAGCCGCACAACACCGCCGTCTTGTGAAGACAGTTCCCCACTGCTATCCAACGGGCTGTTTCATCTCCCAGCTTTGATGGCTCGATGACTATGGTGGAGCATCCGGCCTCCAGGGCTCTCTCCAGCTCCAGCTCAAAAGTCTCGTGTGCGTTCTCGCCATCGTAGATCTCGCGCACGATGGCCACATCTGGCAACGCCTGCTCGCTGGACAAACAAAAACTGGTGCTGTATTAACATTATTTGACATTACAGGGTGTCTACTAAACTTTCATTTCAAAATTTCAGGATATTTGCAGTATTTTCAAGGATATTTATACAGGGTGTCTACCGAGAGCCAGTTAAAAATTTCCACGATATTTCCAGGTTTTTTCATGACGGAATTTTTACAATTTCCATGACATTTTCCCAATAAAAGCATACAAAATTTAGGTTTAAAGGTGAACTGACAGGGTAAAATTTTCAACATGAAATCAGTTGAACAATTTTCCATGCGATAACCCCGTTTACCTGCACATTACCTGATTTTTTGAAATTTTTCCGTCGATTCGTTATTCCTTCAATAATTTTTAAACAATTATTTGAATCGAACTCATAGTTTTAATTTAACGTTCAAAATCTACCGTTTTAATGGCATGGGACCTTACAAAACCGTGTCAGTTCACCTTTAAGTTAAGACAAAAGAATAAAATGTGAATGTAATTTTAATTCAGGTTTAAATACACAACGTGCTTGACTGTTGGCAATAAATACTAAAAATTGTTACGCTGGTGTTGTCAAAAACAGTGAAAACAATGACACTTGCCGTTGGTTTTGGCCATAATTTGGGACATAATATTAATTTTCCATGATGAGTACATGAAATTCCAGGATTTCAATGACTACTTCCAATTTCAATGATATTTCCAGGATTTCCATATTGGTAGACACCCTGTTATATAACTTTTTCCAGGACACAAAATACATAAATTGACAGATATAGTTACATAACAAACCAAAATGATGAATAAGTGAAATGAAACATCAAATTTCAAAAGTCTCATATGCTTAATTGGTATTTTGTTGCAAGCAAATTTGAAGAGCAACACAGAAATCAATAAATGAAGTTATGTAAAGTGTCCAAAAATAATACATTTTACAGGATTATAAGGGAAAAAAAAATCCAGTATATTTCCAGGATTTCAAGGATTTCCAGTACCATTATGACAGTCATTCCTTAGTCTACAGGTAGAAATAAGGCTGACTGGCATAATGGTAGTTGAAAATCATTATTAGTGTCTTCAATGTCACATATTTCAACCCAAACATGGTTTCATTTCATTTTATTTGGTAGATTTATTTCATCTTATTTACAAGTAAAGATACCTAAATACTATTTTAACATAGGAACATCATTGGCGGCCATTTTTATTTTTACACAATTGCTTAGTCTTGACTTCTGTGCATTGTTCTTCACTGTATACTTTAGTACACTTCCGTGTATTTTAGCAACCATTAGATATATGCAAAAAAACATTATTATGTACAACATAGTCTGAATGTTGACAGCTGGTAAAACAATATGAATTACATATAGTATAAAGTTTACATACAATTAATATTATTAATATACCAGCTTGTTCTGTAAATTCTGGGGAATTTAAATTCTTTTAGTTTATTATGTAACATACGATTTCATATTATAAGTAGCTGCTTTAATAATATAATATCAAGAGTAATAATATACAGCCTCTCGTTTGGAAAAATGTCTAGATCAGTGTTCCATAAATTTTGTAAAGCATATTTTGTTTGATTTATTACAATACCACAAATTCTAGGACTCGAGCGGTGAAGTGAAACTTCAGCAAAGTTCAATAAACGTTTACGATTCGGCTTCCATTGAGATGACACCGCGTTTGCGCTTTACTCACCTCGTTTTTTTTTGGCGGTTAACATTTTGAAATTTACCCGATAAAATGTCTGAAAACCATTTTGCATCGCAGACTAACCTTTCCAAAGCTTCCATGGCGTTAATCCGCTGGGCTCGATCACCAATCGCCAACAATTCCGCGTGAAACGGAAGTAGATATCCCCCAATATCTTAGAGGTCATAAAGTACCGACTATTCCAATTTCAATCTGGGAGGGGTGTTAGGATAATTGACTGCCCGCAATTAACATTGGCAATGAGGGTGTTGATTGGAAATAGGAATGTACCCCCCCCCTTATATTTTGGTACAGTCCATTCTTGTAGGAATCAAAGTGCAAAGCCGTTCTGGAATACACAACAAATTTAATTGCAATTCTCGCCGCGAGGTGTCGCGCGCATACCAAACTATACTAATCGATCACTTCCGCAAATGGTGACCCGGATGCGCGTCGCTTGTTGCGGATCGGATCCATTGTTATGTTTTCGCGATGTTTCGCATCGTCGAATTATTCAATTTACCACATTGTTATTAGCATCGCTCCTAATAATTATAACATAGATTGTTTTCGAAACAGGTATTTAAGTAAATCAATCTTTATTTTTTAGATGTAGTCGATGCACGCGGGTCGAATGAAATATTTGAGTGTGCGATCCGCATTATCGCTATTGATCCGCAGTGAGTGTGGTGATCGATTACATTCGCCGTGCGTCGTCTCGAAAATGGCGTCCGCTTTGGAACAGTTTGTGAACAACGTGCGGCTACTTTCAGCTCAAGGTCTGCATTCGACGTCTTATATTTTACGTTTAATGCAATGAACATCATTGTAATCCACTTGTGGTCATTGTAACCTTGACATTGCGGTATTTTCCATAGGATTCCGTAGCCCTCAAATAAATACCTTCCCTCTATGTTCAAGTGGCTTTTTAAATTGCTATGCCATTCACTTTATATATTAACTCCCTTGTTAATCTACGAATAAAACGAGGCATGAAAGAGTAATTTCTTGTGTATTTTGCATACATTGATGGTTTGTGTTCGTCTTTTTTTTTTGCAGGAAATTTCGCCGCTTTATGCGAATTTCTGAGTAAGAGCAACGATGTCCTTTCCAAAAACGTCCCTCACCTTGATAATGTTTTAGACACCTTGGATTTGCAACAGCATTCTTTGGGCGTTTTAGCAATCCTGTAGGTTTTATACAATATATGTAGTTACACATATTGCTTTTTATGTCACTTATTTACCAACAAATTATCTTTCCCAGATGTGTGAAATTTTGCCAGTCAAATATTCAAGATTATGATGCACTCTATGACCAATTTCAACTGTTTGTCACTGAATGCAATGGCGAGCAAATAAAATTTGCTCCCGAAACGTGTAAGTATAGCTTATCCACTCTATTTTCCACTAAATAAAAGAGTGAATTGTCTTTCAAAAGTCATCTTGATTAAATTGTTTGTCTGTTTCTTTTTGTGTGATAGATGCTAAGCTCTGCCACCTGTTTGCCCAAAGTTTAGTTGAAAAAAGACAGGTAATTGGTTTTTTAATTGTTTGTTTTTACAGCTAACTTGTTATTTTTGTACCAACTACAAATTAAAGATGTGTCATCCTTCACTGAATTAAGTAATGAACAACTTATATATGGTGAAAAATGCATCAATATAAAGTGATATCTCTAATAACTGGAGTGGGTCGAAAATAAATTAAAGGGGAACTGACAAGGTTTTTCAACATACCCTGAAAAAATTATCATTTGATTGCCACTAATTTAGGAACATTGTCTGAAAATTTGAGGCCATTTGAAGCATTATATTGCCACAGGACACTGTAACACCACCGCGGTGACACCGTCCTTCCATGACGCCGTCTTTAACTACTCGTAACTTTTGATAACAATTTTTTAAAAAAGTTTTGTTTGCGCCAATCGTTTTATTGGCATCAATTCTATAGAATTACACAATTTCCAGTGTATGTTACAAAACCTTGTCAGTTCACCTTTAATATGTCAAGTAATGTTCAGATGACACTACTGGTTTACCTAATATTCAATGAGGAAAATATCAAATGAATAAATTGTGACTATATAATAAATTGATAACAAATGAAATATATGATTGTTTCAGCCAATTTGTGGGATTAATTTGCTCTGCTTGGCGATTCGTAAAATCCAGTTGTTCAACTCGCAATTAACATCAGTCCACGCGGATCTGTGCCAGGTAAAGATGCATATGACTTGCATGAAACATGTAAACAGATCAATTGAGTAATAATTGTCATTTATATTTCCAGTTGTGCCTGCTAGCAAAATGTCTAAAACCTGCCCTGGAGTTCATGGATGTCGATATAACCGATATAAGCAAAGAAGTAATGGTGAAATAATGTTTGGATATTGGTTATCGTACCACACATTTTTGCTATTATATTATTTAATTTGCGGAGTAAAAGTTAGGCTTTTGCAAATGTGTTCACTATACAGGGTGGCCACTACGATGCCAAACATTTCCTCCTTTACTACTATTACGGAGGAATGATTTACACCGCGCTGAAAAACTACGACCGAGCTCTGTACTTCTACGAAATAGCTATCACAACTCCCAGCATGGCTGTTAGCCACATCATGTTGGAGGCGTATAAAAAATACATAATGGTATCGCTAATACTTCATGGGAAGGTGATTTCAATTTTTCTATTCGTGGTTTACGTACTCTTCGATGTTAATTGTGCACATTTTCACAGGTTATGAATTTCCCAAAGTACACATCCCAAGTTGTGGCGAGGTTTATCAAGGTGATTTAATTTGTTGAATAGGTGAGCCTTTTTATTTTTAATGTAAGTAATTGTTTTTGTGTATTTTTTGTAGCCTTTGAGTCAAGCGTACCACGATTTAGTTATCGCGTATAGTACGAACAATCCTGATGAATTTCGCACTGCCATGAACAAGCACGAAGAAACTTTTAACCGAGTAAGTTGTTATTAAAGGTGAACTGACAAGGTTTTGCAACATACCCTGGAAAAACTAGCATTTGATTGCCTCTAATTTAGAAACATTGTCTGAAAATTTGAGGTCATTTGAAGCATTATAGCCATAGATATGAATTATTTAGTTTCAAATATGTGGAGTGTACTGAGTAGTGTTTTGTGAGATATGTACACTGGAGCGCCATTGATAAGCTCTGCCATTGGTTGAAAATTCGAATTTTGTCAAAACTGGACACTGTGACACCAGCGCGGTGACACCGTCCTTCCATGACGCCCTCTTTAACTACTCGTAACTTTTTGTAACAATTTTTTAAAAAAGTTTTGTTTGTGCCAATCGTTTTATTGGCATCAATTCTATAGAATTGCACACTTTCCAGTGTATGTTACAAAACCTTGTCAGTTCACCTTTGAATTAAATAGTTGAATATTGTTTAATCATCATAACCGATTGTATTTCCTGTTTTTTCCATATAATTACAAATATTAATGTGGTGTTCAATGTTTCAGGATAGCAACATGGGGCTGGTGAAACAGTGCCTAGCTTCTCTCTACAAGAAAAATATTCAAAGGTTAACAAAGGTATGAGTTTGAAACAAAAAATTGCTTAGTTAATTCATTATGTTTATATACATATATTGTGAATTTGTTTGTACTTTATTTCAGACGTTCCTAACATTGTCGTTAACGGATATGGCAAATCGTGTACAGCTTGCGGGTCCGAAAGATGCTGAACAATATGTATTGCATATGGTAACTATATAATATTTTATTAAATCACTTCAGTAAAATTCCAAACTAATGTGTTGTGATTCTCTCCTGATGTACCTATTAAACAGATAGAAGATGGTGAAATCTTTGCGACTATTAACCAAAAAGATGGTATGGTAATCTTCCACGATAACCCTGAAAAATACAACAGCTCGGAAATGCTCAGAAACCTTGATGAAGAAGTGAGTGCCAATAGTAATAAAGTGGTTTCCATTTCTGGAATACAATGGAATATATGAATTTGTGAATTGCAGATGAGGAGGTGCATACATCTAGATGACAAACTCCGCCAGATGGATGAAGAAATAATGGTTAATCCCCAATTTGTGCAGAAGGTACAGTTTCATTTTGAATTAAAGGTGAACTGACAGGGTTTTGTAAGGTACCCTGATAATTGGTTTGTAAGTAGCTATTTGTGTCCCTTATACACTGGCGCAACCAGAAATCCATTACAAATTGAATAAAAAAAGTTACACGCGTTTTACCGAGCAAAGCGTTTCTATGGAAAAGGCACTGAGAAAGGTACTGACTTGCGAACAACTGAACAACGGCTGAGCGTATAACTTTTTTTTTTTTCAATTTGCAATGGATTTCTGGTTGCGCCAGTGTATAAGGGACACAAATAGCTACTAACAAACCAATTATCAGGGTACCTTACAAAACCGTGTCAGTTCACCTTTAATATTTTTAATAGCTTCACTGCAAGCAACCATGTTATTTATAAAATATATTTCAGTGTTCTAGCATTCAAGAAGATGACTTGCCAGGTTCTGGCGGGGTTTTGGCAAGCAGCAAAATTCCTTCATATTCTATGTGAGTTGTTGCCTAAATTAAATTTTGTAACGAGCAGCAGGAATTTAATAAAGCCGTTTATTTCATTTGATCATTTGCAAAGACAGGATAACTAATGTACAATTGCATCTGTCATAACCATTAAATACCATTGTTATATTATATCGACAGATTTGTGTTTTGGAATATATTCCTTTTCAAATTTGGCAAAGTCAGCTTCGGTAAACACGGTCTTCTCTTGTTTTCGCTGTCTCGGTGCAATGGGGTTGTTCTTGGATAACCTTCCCTTTTGGTAACTTAAAATCTGTAATTAATTAGACAAGGGAAAATGAAACAAAATGAACATTCAATTTTTTCTGTGTATGTAACTAAATTTTAATACAGCTGAAAAATGTATTTGATTGAAGATTTCACCTCCTGTAATTCTCCTTTTTTAACTGTACTTGTTATTCCACTGCTTAATTGCAAGAGAAGCTGCACATTTTCCCTTGTGTTGTCTTTCTTAGCCTTTTTCTTGAAATTTTCTGTCCAAATTAAAATAATTCATTTATTATATGGGGCAATTTTGGTCAAATATAATATTTATAGATAGTTGCAAATTTTTCAATGTTGCACAGTTCTAAACCAAAAAGTTGAATGATATCGAAATATTTTATGGTTTCTATCATATTTTATGTATTAAAAACAAATTAAAAGGTGTTTAGTACACTATTGAACGTGTCCGCAATTTTATTGCATGGTGGTCTAGTTGCGTGCAACATTTCCATTGACAATATACATAAAACTTGCACGCGTGCTCAACGGCACGCAAGATCATTTCAAAAATGTACCCAAGGCGTTATTGTCACGTTTTTCTTTCGCTATACGATTCCTCTTCTGGCGTTTCCTGGTCTTCCGTAATGAAAATGCACTTCTGTTTCCGTAACGAACATATTTTTTCCCAGTTTTCTTTTGGGTCCCATCTATTTTGAGCAGAAAACGGATTTTGAAGCTAAATTACGTCACGCATTTTGATCGATTTCACAAGTAAATTGAACATCAAATCGAAATTAAATTACCGTGATCTCCTCCGAAAAGCGCCATTGCTTTTTTAACAATAGATGCCGACATTTTTCGCAAGGTTCTAATAAGGTTTCAAATCGAAGAAAATTTAAAATTTTCAACACATGATTTTACGTACGTCGCGCGAAAACAGGACTTTCCGGCGCCGCCGTTTTGGTGCTAGCGTTTTGGTGCACGGCCACTTCGGCGCCATATATTTTGGTGCCAAGTTAGTTTAAATTAGGTCTAAGTGTATTGGCGCCAAAATGTCCTGCACCAAAATATACGGCCCCAACCGAGCTGATTGATACCAGGTGGCGCTGGTGACCGCGAAATCCTGAACCAATCAACGTCTTTGTTGTGCAAGGAAGTTCAAAATGGTTATTTTTCGTTATTCTGGTTTCATACTGCAGTTTTTTATGGTTTAAATTAGTTAATGTCAAAATTAGATAATAGATTTTGTGGATGGCGACTTCCATGACTACTGGTGGAGTGTTTATGCTGATGGTTGCTGGGCAAATAGAATCTGGCGATGTAAGTTGAAATTCCCAATCATTTTGTAGCTAAAAAAAATAGGGTTAACAAGCCTAATGAATAGTTTCCAGAATATGATGACCTCTACTGCAGATATTCTTTTGTCCATGGGCCGGATTGGGAAGTAACAGCTGTATGTATTGTTATAATTAATATTTTTACCACTGTACAAGTTGTTTAAATGGTTGTCATGGAGATTAGTTTTAATTATTATTGCAGGGTTTAGAAGAAGGAATATCTCAAATCTGCAAGAAAAGTGATGATACACATTTGTGTGTATGGAATTTTCCACTTGACATTACATTCAAAAGCACAAATCCGTTTGGATGTAAGAATAAAATATTCAGACCAATCCAATGTTTGTAAAGCTAAAGATTTGTAAATTTCAAATGAATTCAGTGTGTAATAATATATTTATTTACAGGGCCACAGTTGATTGTAACTGTGTATGGTTTAAATAACTTGAATAACGATATCATTTGTGGATATGGAGCATGTCACATACCACTGTCAACAGGAAGGTTAGAATTCATGTTTATGAATTGTTGTACTTAGTATAATATACACAATGATTTTTTCTTAATTGTTCAAAGGCATACAAAAAGATTAGCAATGTTTGTGCCCGAATCCAGTTCCCAATTGCAGAAATTTACCTGTTGGATAACAGGAAAACCTCCAGAATTTATAGACCATCGTATTGTTGCGCAAGGCGAAGGGCGAGATGGTAATGCACCATTGGATCATCCACATATGTAATACAATTTTAAAGAAACTTTTTAAACATATACATTTATATTTTTAGTGACACGGGTGACAACCCAAGGATTTGTAAATGTGTACTTCAATGTGGTTATGAAGGACTTTAAAAAGATGGGATATTCTTCGGAAACCAACGTGTCATCAGCTGATGACCATTAGGGACATCAAGTTTTATTGTTTAGTCTTGGTATACCTATTAATATTTATTGCTAAGTAATATGTGCTGTGTTTGTATGTTAAATTGTGAATGTTGGAGTACATTTGAAAATGTTCTAAATTAAAGGTGAACTGACACAATTTTGTAACACCTCACGATATTCAGACTGTAGAAAGAATGATTAAAATTAAAACTATGAGTTCATTTCTTTTCTTGTTTAAAAATGTATTAAAAGTGTTTTAACAGATTAAAGCTTGTGTGTTTTTGGGCCTGTGCAGCGAGGCTAGGAGAGGGAAAATTCTAGTAAATTTGAGAATTTTTATTTAAAAAAAATTGGTGGAAAAATTAGAAAACAATTGGACATATGCAAATACATGTTGTTCATGCATAGGAAATGTTTCAGAGAAATCGGTTGCAAGAAATTTACCCTGTCAGTTCACCTTTAATAATTTTTCATGTGCGCATTTATTTATATGAGCTTTATATTTGAAAGTAAATTTTTAAATGATGCAGAAAATAAGGCGTTGAAATAGTTTTTCCTTTGATTTTTGGAAATGATTAAATTCTACAAAAACTCCGAAGTAATGAAGAATTTTGAGTAATGTTTGCGTTGCGGATCGCAATTTTTAGTGTCGATCCGCATCTCGTGACGTAACTTCCGCGCATGCGCAGTAGCAGGTTGCGCCATATTGCAACTGCTGATGTTGAGTATTTAGCAACAGCTTTCAACTGTAGTGGAAAGATTGACGTGAATCGTGTGATATTTCGATCTATTTGAGAACGAATACACTACAGGTGTTTGACAGTAAATCTGAGTGGACATTTTAACGACAAACAACGATGTCTCCGTAATAGTTGCTGACGTTTCACTTCGAAAACAGCTTTTCAACTGCCATCAAAAGTGGGCGCAAATTTCCGGGGAATTTCACCATATTTTCCGTCGAATTCTTGCGTAGTTCTAGGAAAAAGGTGAGACATCTTTCGAATCTGTTCGATTTTTGTTTAAACTTATGTTACAAGTTACAGTCGTTGATATTAACGCGAGTGAAACGAATTGAAATCTGAATTGTTCCAGATTGGTCGAAGGTTAAGCCTAAAACTAGGTTGGCAAAAATCTAAGGTTGCGGATAATATTTTTCTCCGGAAATTAAATCTCTCGTCTATTGAAACTAGATAGGAATAATCAAATTATGTCAGAGATTATCTCGTATCGTGTTTGTCCATAGGTTTGCCGACCTGAAATAAGAATTTTATTGCACTTGTCAAAAAGTCAAATATATATCATGATATCTTGGATGATATCATTCAAGTCAAAAGGCTAGATAAAATGAAAAATACACGAAAAATTTAGCAATAATATGATCGACAGCGCTTAATCTCGATGTAATTACATAATTAGATTCAATCTAATGTATAATTGGCTGCCATTTAGCGATGATTGCAGTTTAAATCAGGTTTTTGCGTACATTTTTTTCGTGCAACTTTATTGCGCGTCATTCGTTTACATGCGATTTCGTGACGTCACGACTGTAGTTTGCAAGTGAGTCGTGCAATATAATATTGCGCGCAATTCATTGCTGCGCAATAAACTTTGAATGTTGCTGCTGGCTGATAAAATTTAATACAATCCATGTACTGTCATGAACATTTTTGTCAAGGTGACACGACATTGACTCATTTCGATAAATATTGTGTACTTTAATACTAATGACGTCATTGTCAGGTAAGTGCAACATATGTTTTATTAATTAAAGGTTTCCTATGCTGGAAATTAATATGAGACATATGCATATGTCTCATATTTTACATGACAAACGCCTTAATAACAGGAACTATAAATATTATTTATTAGTCATTGTTAAAAATTGAATAAAACAAATAAAAGAAAACATGTTCCAGTGACCTCTGCATCTTCACCATATGATAATTATTGAATGCAAGCATCCAGATCGGATACATTGTAGGTATAGTATACAATAGCATGAAGCATAGTATATTATATGTTTTATATCGATCCCAATGTTATACTTTATGGTGAGTTTTTTTGTTTGGGTCAAAAACCTCTGTGCAAATGTTGGTACAGTGCCATCAAATGAGGAAAATGTTCTAAGAAAAGAAACAGCAGGTTTGAAAGAATATGCTACATATTTTTTTGTTTTGCATGGACAAGGTTTTGGCAGCCATGTTGGTTTCATATTTTATGTATGTACTAGTAAAATGTGGTGTTTATTTGCTTGATTGCAGATGAAAAGATGAACGGTACAACAGTTGCTCACCTGGATGACCCTACGGGGACATCTTCATTGGCCATAACATCAGGGCAATCTGCATTCACAACCCTCTCTTCGATGGCCACATCCACTGTGGTCATCACCAATATGACCACCACGTACCCTGATGCGCCAACGGTGTTCTTGCAATCTGTTGTATCCAAAGTGATCTCTGGGTTTTTTGTATGGGCTGCTGTGCTCATCACGTGCTATCAGGTCTGCTATCAGGTTCTGTGTTAATAAATGGCATTTTCAGGGTTCCCACTGAACATATAAAAACATATATTTAAATTTCGGAAGTTTGTTTTCTTTGAAATATCTTCCTATACAATCCTTTATTTTTGGTTGCAAACAAAATATTGTTACCGTTTTGAATGATGTTCCCCCAAAAACAATTTGAGAATGACAAACAACCAAAGAAGTTTTTCAATGTCAAAAAATACAAAACAATAAAAAATCCTAATTTATTTTTCACTGAATTTGTAACAAAAATGGTAATTTATATCATTAAAACTTTCTATTACAAAAAAATGCTGCTGTTTGTAACATAAAATTGCAGTTTTGTGTAAGTTTATGAAAACAAGGGAAATTATATTTTACAAAATGCAGTATGTTTATGCAATTGTTCATATTTATAATAAAGTAAAGTAAAACCTATAAAAGTGTAATTTTTAGTATGAAACCTCTAAAAATTTATATTTTAAACCTCTAAAAATCATTTTTTTTTAAATTGTAAACCTATAGAAATCTATATTTTTATATTTGAAACCTCTAAATATCTATATTTTCAAATTTGAAACCTCTAAAAATCTATATTTTCAAATTTTAAACCTATAAAAATCTATAATTTCAAATTTTAAACCTCTAAAAATGTACATTTTCAAATTTTAAACCTCTGAAAAACTTATATTCTTAATTTATTTGAGTGGGAACCATGCATTTTGTCGTATTTACACAAATGAAGGCTTGGATTCTTGTAACTATATTGTACTAACAGTTATCCCATGTACATTCTTCGTATTATAGATCTATCAGCATCTTCGATATTACACAAATCCTACAGAGCAGCGCTGGATTGTCCGCATCCTGTTCATCGTGCCAATCTACGCCATAGATTCATGGCTCAGCCTGCTATTCTTCAACAAAGACAGCTTTTACGTGTACTTCGACACTGTCCGAGATTGCTACGAAGCTTTTGTAATCTACAATTTCTTGAGTTTGTGCTACGAGTATCTCGGCGGAGAAGGCAACATCATGTCCGAAATCAGGGGAAAGCCGATAAAGTACGCGTCATGAAAATTCAAACTTCTTAAAAGCATGGTTTGATCTGATTTTGTTGTTGATGTTCTGTAGGGCAGCTTTGTCAACACTGACTTGTTGCATGACTGGTAAAACGTACACCATCGGCTTCTTGAGATTTTGCAAGCAAGCAACTCTTCAATTTTGTGCGGTCAAGCCATTGATGGCACTCATCACGCTAATCCTGCAGTCGTTTGGAAAATACTCGGATGGTGATTGGAGGTTTGTTAATATAATTTAAACAAGAAAGCCCTCAATTATATATACCGTGTGAATGAAAAGTCTGGTCATTTTGTTAATAACTTGAAATTGAAGTGAATATTTGTAAATGTAACGATGTTTCCATCTGTAATATCAATCATGGGTGGACATCCATTGGTGACGATGCTTTTGACCTTGGGACATTCCGTCAAGGTCATTCCAAATTTATCTTTGCCAGTTTTAAAGATAGGTGTGATGTATAAATTAGGGACATTTGACTATTGTTATTTCAAACACATTGGCGGAAACAGATTTGAAATTGGCAAAGGAACAGAGGAGTAATCACAATAAATAAAATCATTTGCATTTACCCCTAAGTTGGCACTACACTGCTGACAACAGATGTTATGCAGTGAAGCACTACTGCACTGTTCCAACACAATCGGTAAAATGGAAGCTGTTACTCTACATTTCCTGAATCCCTCTTGTCATTATGGATTTATTTTCTTAATTTAAAATGATACATTGTGACATCACATGCAGTGCTTTCGTATACTTAATATTAAAGTAAACTTTTCATTTGTGGTTTACATTGTTTGTGACAGGGTACTGATAATCATCACAATTTGTAGGGTACATTGTTATGTATGTAGCGATCCTGGTTGCTTTTATAATGGCTTTTACATAAAGCTCTTAAAATAAATCATTGGGCCATATGTTGAGTTAAACTGGAACACAGATTTATAAAAAATATAAATGGACGGCAACTATCGTAACAAACTTTCCTACTTTGTTGTTTAAAGAAAACAGTATCAATCCCAAACACGTGGTGTTCTTGGTTGGAAAAGCACAAGCAATGTACTAAATGAAATGTTCAAAATGATGTCCTTCTGCTGCTATGCACAACTGTGCATATTTCAGTATGGATGCCCTAATATACCTGAGCAAACTGCATTACTTACAGAAATTCATGTTACACATCAATTGCAACATGAAAAAGTAATTCCCTCAACATATAACTATGGCACAGATTATGTACGACTAACAGCAATCCTGCAAGGTATGTAGGGCTTCCCTTCATTGCACCTGTTGACAACAGTGTAGTGTCAACTAGGGGCAAATGATTTATTGTGATTACTCTATTGTTACTTTGCCGATTTCAATTCTGTTTTCGCCAATGTGTTTGAAATGACATTGGTCAAATATCTCTAATTTGTACAACCCACCTATCTTCAAAACTGGCAAAGATAATTTTGGAATGACCTCGACGGAATGCTCTAAGGTCAAAATCATTGTCGCCAATACATGTCCCCCGATAATATTACAGATGGAAACATCATTACATTTACAAATATTCACTTCAATTTCAAGTTATTTAAAAAATGACCAGACTTTTCATGCACGCGGTATAATTTTAACACATTTATATTTTTTATTTAGCCCTGACAGCGGCTATTTGTACATCACGATCGTGTACAATGTCTCGGTGAGTCTGGCCCTTTACGGACTCTTCATGTTTTACAATGCCACCAAGGAACTTCTCATTCCGTTCGATCCAATGTTGAAGTTTTTCACCGTCAAATCAGTCATCTTTTTGTCATTCTGGCAAGGTGAGTGTTTTCTAATTCCGTCGAAGCGCATTCCTTCAATGTTTTTCCAAGATTCTTAATTTACTACGATGATAATATTATTTTGTTAGGTGTGCTGCTAGCTGTGTTGGAATGGGCCGGAGTGATCCACCCTATAGTTGCCGGCAGTGGCATTGCCACTGCCAGTGCCGGAACAGTTTCCGCAGGCTACCAAAACTTCTTGATCTGCGTGGAGATGTTCTTTGCGGCCATCATGCTCCGATACGCTTTCCCTTACCAGGTCTACGTACAGGGATGTTTGACTGATTCCCAAGGACGCTCTGTCACCATGCAAAGCATATCTAGCAGTCTGAAGGTAATTTTCCACATTTTCCACCCTTGTAATATTACGCAATTGTAATTATGTCATACGTAGGAGACAATGAATCCGAAGGACATCATGAACGATGCCATCCACAACTTCCACCCACAATATCAGCAGTACACACAGTACACGTCCAATGGAAGGCCACAATCTCAGTCTGGAGGAGGACCTACTTACGATGACGACGCGGAAAGGACCGGTGGCCGTGGTGGACAAGGGCTGAGGAAAGCCAATGGAACTCCCCAGGCTCGCCAGATAAGTACCATCAGCCAGGTATACAGTGAGAAATCAATGCTGCTGAGCTCTGATGATGAGTTCCAGTAAGTTTTTAGCGTACAACAAGTTTGCCAGGTTGTTTGCGGTATGTTCTTTTTAAGTTGCGGGTCATGCGGCATCCCCGAACAAATTGATACGTGGATCGAACAAGACCCTAAAAGTGTAAATTGTGTAAAAAAACAAATGCGTTGCAGTGAATGGCTCAGCCATATTCACACGAACTTGCCATTTTTTCCCTCCGGATATCCGACTTTGGCACTGGTTTTTAATTTTTGCCATTCTCGAGCAAATCATAAACACGAAATGCGCTAGTTTTAAAAATCCGATTTAGTTTTATACATGTATAAGATATAATTGACATCAGGGAAGAAAGATTACATTGATTGCATTCTGCACAGTACTATGTTTACCTGTATAATACCCTGGGATATAACGAAAGGATTACGAGGCTATTATTTTCTTTTAAGTGTGGTCACTTCACACATACATACATACATATATACCTATTCCAGTGTTGTATATTTATAAAAATGTCATACTGGACACAAGCTGAAAATGAAACCAAGTTGCAGATAAATTTCTATATTTTTGAGATCGTTCACGGCCTCCAAAAATAGATATATACTTCCTGAATCAAAGAATATAGTGTTTATTTAATGTTGATTAATGTAAAATTGATGTAGTATTTTTGATTATTGCTGTAATAAGCCACAGGTTGTCTGAAAAAAAGAAAAAAACTATAATTTAATAATTGAAGCCCTGAATAGAAGTACATCTTTATTATTCATTTTTGTTTTCTTTATTTAATGAATAATTTAGATAAAATGTAGAACATTTAAAGGTTAACTGACACGGTTTTGTAAGGTATGTTGAAACGTACACAGTTAAATAGGTGGCATGAAAGTAACGAGAACCACGTTTACAGATTATTTTTAAAAAATTTATTTACTGAAATATGAAATTTTTCGTGAACGTTCGATTAGGCTTATTTCCTCCCGTCAGCAGCCGGTTGCTGCTCCCCCCTCATAGAATAACACGTAAACGTTGACAGGTTGCATACCTGTGAATACCGATTTTTCGTTTCTTCATTGCCTCGTCAAATGGAAAGTACTCAACAAATAAAATTGAATAATTAAGGGAAGGCTAATAAAAAGTATGACGAATTTTTCTGACTACATTTCAGCGTATGTTCCAAAACCGTGTCAGTTAACCTTTAAAGGAGAAGTTCCAGTGTATTTTGCAGTTGTTTTACATAACAGGTTTTAAGTGACCAACTCTGCTCCCATAGGTCGTTTGGTCCCTCTTATTTTGTTGCCTCCCCCACCTGACATTTTAGCCGTTGCTATTGGTTGGATCATCCAAACGTGTAACATGTCTGCCAATCATGGTCATGGGCGGGGCCAAAATGTTAAATTTCGAAACAGCTGGAACTTTAATTTACAAAAAAAATAATAATAATAATAATGAGAATGCTCCAATTTTCTATTAAAATTATTTTTTTTTCTACAAATATAAATCCCAGTATCAGTTTTCCAGTCAGGGTTTCAATTACAGTGTTTATTTCTGTACATTTAATGAATTATATGCTCATTGTGTCAATGCTTTATTCTGTTTGATTGTAAAATATTTCATTAATTCTGTTGAGTTAAGCCCGTGAACACAACATAAAAATTCCCCAAATTACAAACTTTTTACGGGGTAGCACTGCATACAGACACCTTGTATATAGCCCAAGCATGTTTAATAACAATGGTCATGTAATCAATGTCAACAGTTCTTGGTACACGTATGTGTTGTGGGAAATCCATTCATTTAATGAGATTATTTATTCGCAAACTACAGCTATTGTTACATGTACCTTCACTTGACATGCATTGAAAATCTCAAAATGCAAGGAAATTATATATGAAACTCCTGATTATATTCAATGAAAAATATTGCATTTACATTGAACGTACACCGAACTTTTATATCGATGTGAAACTTGCCATCGAAATTAAAGACACTGTTGGTATGTGCCCAAGTTCTGGCAATGCAGTTCATTTATAACTGAAGATAATGGTAATTAAGCCTTTTTTTTACATATACATAGATATTTGGTCGTCAAAAGAAATACATGGCACTCGCGTTTATCCGGAAAATTAGACAGAAGATACAATAATCAATGACTCGAGTGTGAAGCTTGTATTTCATTCAGGTGTATATCTCTGCTTCTTTCATGTAAACCTGTTCTTGGATTCGGAATTGAAGTTCTGCAGCCAGTTTAGGGTTATGGCCATGAATGCGACGAATCTTTGGAGCTAAACTCATGCAGAAGTTGTCGAATTCATCCATCTGCTCGTATTGGACCAGTTTGCACTGTAAAATATAAGTATTATAAGTTTTGAGTTTGTTCAGGAGTTGAGGAATCAACAATTTGCGTTTATCCGCATGCGCCCTCTAGTGGCTTAAAATAGCAACAGATAGATTTTTGCCTTGGAGTTATCCGTTGAAGAGGAATATGTTGTTCTTCCATTGCTCGATTGCTGCACATTCATTTCAATGGGCAGGATCAATCCTTGTTCCAGCAAAGCTTGTTCGTTACAGCCACTTTGATTTTCGTATTCATGGTCGGCCATCACTCTGGAAAGGTCTTTGTTAGTTCTGCAAGATGGAGTCGAATGATTCGCGTTATTATATACGTAAGTGTAATTTCTAAATCAGAATTTGGATTGGCAAATCATAGATGCGTTGTGAAATGCGAAAACATTGGGTAAAAAAACGATGCGGATGTGGTTCGTTTGTGGCGCCAATATCGCCAAGTACCGGTACATATATGCCATCCAGAATACAGTACCGGTATTTCATCGGTATGCTACCTAGAATACAGTACCGGTACGAGGTATCATATTGAGAATACACTACCGGTATTTCATCGGTATGCTACGAGGTATGCTACGGTATGCTATCTAGAGTACAGTACCGGTATAAGTTCGGTACCGGTATCATATTGAGAATACAGTACCGGTACTAGTCTTGTCACCAAAGCTTCGGCAGATCATTGGTTTTTTCACTACGGTTAAAAATGGGCATAATCGGCGTACAGGATTAACGTTATTATCGTGTTATAAATCAAGTATAAATCATTGTCGATAAGCCTATTTTCGGCTAAGATGACACTGTTTTAAATTGCAAGTACGTTTCAGTATATATTTACCGAGGGTCTAGTTTGTGGATCCTTTTGAGGTGAAAAAACAAGTTCGTTGTATTGCCGCCTTTGGCAACGACCAGCTTGTGGCATTTGAGGCATTCGTATTTGCCACCCTCAGGGGCCTTGACGAAATGATCCCAGACTTTGGATCGTTTCTTTTGTTTTGACGGCGTCGGTAATACAATCACTGCGGTTGCAGCCTCGGTTTCTGCTTCTGTCTCTGTGATTGTATCGACAATTTCGGTATCCTCCATTTTTCGCAACGACGCCTTCCTTTCTGCAGCGTCGGTATCGTATCGATATTTCTATTTGTGCATTGATACGTATCGATATGTATCGATTCCAACTTTTGAAATGGACGCCAGACGTTTTGACGCTACCATGTCGTTCGTTCACAAGCATCACAAGTTTCCTGGCGTGTTTCATGGGTTTTTCCGTGTGGTGGCGCTGTGGTCATAAGACGCTTGTCATGGAAACGCAAAATAGGTAAGAACAGTAATTTTGAACATAGATTTGAAGATAGGATCGATAGGATGACAGCCATAAAAGTCTATTTTATTATTGCATGCATCTTGATACCTTGGTTGATACAACTCCTTGATGCAATTGACCATTTTCATTGTTCTGTCATTGGCTGAAAAAACGTTCGATAAATGGCGTCCTAAGTGGGAAACCTTGTTTTCAGCCAATCGGATTGCATAATCTTCCCCACTTCAGCCTCCATCTTGGCAATGGGAGGTGCTTACTGAAAATGGTCAAATGACGCAGCAGCACTAATATGTCCAAAACAACTGCAGCACCACCAGTTCTGGGAACTGTTTGTGATATTGGTGTCATATGATAGGATGGCAGCAATTAAATAATAATTTTATATTCATATATCAGTCATAGCTGGATATTGAAAAGACAAAAATTCCCACTACATATTTATTTCAACAAATTATTCTAATTTATAATTTTATTTCCTAATGTACAAATACGTAAACAAACAAAGCATGCACTATTTCAATTTGGGTTCTTAATTTTTTCCAGCCTTGGATCATCTGGTCTCATAACTGTAAAGATAGTAAACAAAAACGCGTTTGTAATTTTATTCCACATGAAAACAATATTTAATTGTCAACCAAATGAATTTCTATCGATTTTTATGTTATTACCCGTGTAATGATATCTGTATCGTTTCACATCTCTGTGGCCATCTCTTGCATCCCAAGCTATGTAAAGCAACCCAACGATTCCTTAATAATTCAACAAAATGGAAGTCATGCAATCAGTGTATTTTTTAAACCAAAATACGGATTTTTAAATCCCATGAAATTTGCGCTCGAACCGAATAAGCCAGCAATGTTTGCAGCCATCACATCTGGAATCTCATGCCAACCGCGTTTCCACAAACCGAGCACTACAAAAATAGAAATGTACATGAATCCCATATGTAATTAAGATTAGTTTAATGCATTTCAGGAAGGGAATACGTCCATTATTTGCTTACAGCCTTTGCCGTATTTCGCCGTGTTCGCTGCGGCAGCCATGTTGGTAAAACTATTTTCGTGCAACTTTCTTGCATGACATCTGGTCAGTTGCAAGTATTCTTTGTTGTAGTGTACCCGAAAGTTGCGCGCAATTGTATTGCAATGCAATAAAATTGGGCAGGAAACGAGCAATACCGTTTGGTATGGGAAGCCGTCAGTAACGAAAAATGACGACCTCAGCTGATGGAAACGACGATCTTGGAGCAGGACTTTTCCGGAAAACGTGTAAAGCATGTACTGATTTCAAATCTTGGGTGAAAAGCAAGAACAAGACTACTTCTGTGTCGAGTTTGACAGAAGAAACGGCTAAAAATACGGTAGCCATTTATAGTTTTTTATACAAATATTCGCTGATGCAATTAAATGTAAAATTGAGTTTATTCGATCAATTGTTTTGTACGTTTCAGTGTGCTTTTACGTACTAATTATGAAAATAATTACTAAGCCATAAATAATTAATTGTCTTGTTTTACATCGCCAAAGTGGGAAGCTAAACAAGCGTGTGCAGAAATGAATGGTGCACTACTTGTATTGAAAACCATGCATTTGTAATTCAATTCGCACCATTCTTTTGTGAACACCTGAACTTTGAATTAATAAATATTTTTAAATTACAGGAAAGGCGTCAAGATTGTCCTGTTGACAAAGACGAACTTGGGAGAAATACATGGACATTTTTGCACACCATGGCTGCATATTATCCCGATAAACCAACATTAACACAGAAAGAAAACATGCGGCAATTTTTTGATATATTCTCCAATTTTTATCCATGTGAAATATGTGCAGAAGATCTCAGGAAAAGGTGTGAAAATTAAGTTCTGGTGTATAATATAAATTACGGATATATTTGCTATTATTAAAAATTATATTTTATTTAATATAAAATAAATATTCTGTTGCAGGTTAAAAGAAACACCCCCTGAAACAGAAACTAGGATTGGATTATCAAAGTGGCTGTGTGAAATGCACAATGATGTAAATCGACGGTTAGGTAAACCAGAGTTTGATTGTAAAAAAGTGGATGAAAGATGGAGAGATGGTTGGAATGATGGTTCCTGTGAATAATTTTTCAAATCACTTGTGAAAACTAGAAGAATATGTATTAGGATATAGCTAAAATAAATAAATTTAATTTGTATAAGTATGATTTTGTATGTAAGTAATAATGTCATATATTTAATTGCCAGAAGTAAGTAATTGTTAAACAATTTTCAAAAACTTGATAAGAAAAAGTAAGACCATTATAATAATTTATTGGTAATTTAGACTATTCAATTTAAATGGGGTAAATATTGTAATGATTTAAAAGTTGATATTTATGCCAGAATGTGTATTCATCTTCATTATAATAATTTATTAGTAATATAAAGTTTTTAAAGGAATATTTAATTGCAAAATTTAATTTAACAATTCAATTTAACAATTCAATTTGAATGGGGTAATTGTAATCATTTAAAAATTGATATTTAACTGTAATAAATTCACTATAACATTGTTTATGATGCTGTTATTAATTTTGCAAACCACTCTTAAATTGTCAAAATAGAATGAGTCATATAAGACCATTTATATATGGTTTGGGCCGAATTTAATTGCGGATTTCCTGAATTATAATTTCAAAATCTAACGCGGTTCCTGTTTTTTTTTTTGGTCGGACATTTCGTCATTTTTGCCGGAAATTCCTATATGGTTCGGTTGAAAATCCATCATAAATTATTAGTCATTGGAGGCAGGAAAGTATTTTTTTATTATTATTTTATTTATTTATGTTGACATTGAAGCGCGCCGATTAAGCGAACGAAGCGCCATCTGGTGGCGTTTGGCGCACTCGCTCGCAGCTCATTTTCTTGGCAGTGTCACAAAGGAAGGAAGGAAATGTGAGGAGTGAACGATTACTGTCGGAGCTGCTTATCAAATATACGGATGTGCCGGCCATTCTGACTGCATCAGGGACCGGTATGCGGCATTCTGAGCCGTCGTTTGCTTTATCTGAGTGGGATTTAAGCGAGAAATCGGTGGAATTTTCCGATTGGGCGACGGTTTCGAATTACGGCGCAAGAACGACGACAGTTTTGTTGAAAAGGGCTATAGTTCGCATTGTGAATACAGTGAATGTGAAGACCCTAAACGATCGGTAATTCAAGGACTCGTTTCGTCGCGTCTTTCTTGGGTTGAACCGCGGTGACCTTCGGAGATTTTGGGGTGTGTGTGAGAAGAACGAAAGGGCATATTAGTGAAATTTTTTGAGATGGCCATCGACGAAAATGGCGATTACCAACCTGGGCCTTTGGTCATTTGGTTTCATTCGTTTCCGCACGTGGACATCACATTATCACCGGTCAACTCGACATTTGACCCCACAAGTACATCATATTTGGAGGTAACGTACTCGTATATTACACCAAACAATTTGCTAAATTGCTATTCGAGCGATGAATTTATTTTAGAAAAATTATACGACCGTTTTAAATATATGCTCGAGTTACGAAGCCTCGAATTAAGATTTTTCGCTTTTACGCGATTTGTGTCAAATATAAATATTTACATTTTACCAAAATGCAGGTGTATTTGTTGATAATAACTGCTTAAAATAAGTAGTAATTATCCATTTTTAGGCTTGCAAAGGTAATGTCAGCTTGATGTCAGTACGTTTTTAAAGGTTTTTTTGAGAAATTTTGGCATTTCGCTGTTTTTAGGCCTATTTGTTTTTGATAAAATAAATTCCAAGGACACAATATGTCTGACAAATTATTTTTCGTAATAATTTACGGGAAGATTGACGTAATCACGTGTGTGGGTGTGGATAGCAAGTTGTCATTAGTAAAACCAAGTAAAACCCAAGGTAAAACTAGCCAAAACCGAATTTGTGAATAAAAAAATAATAAAATGAAATTCATTTCCGATGACGTCATTAATGAACGCTCCCTTATCTAGCTTGAATCCAAGCTTGAATGATGGCGGATCGTAAAAACGCATTTTTTATGCGTACCACGTTGCTAAATAAAATATGGATGATATACCCATTTTTTTGCTTGACTTATTGAAATCCGTTGAAGTTTTTTCTTTTTTTTCTTCCTCAAAGTGTCAATATTTTGCGTAATTCGGCCATATTGATTTCATTGAAATGCAGAGCACTATCTATCAATTATTTTCCTTTATTAATCTGTATTTCTTTTGTCAAGGAACTTAGCTTTGATAAAGATATCGATTGGGAAAGTCGCTTATTCAAAGCTTGCAAAGCAACTGATAAATATATTTTGTTGGAATATTTTTTAACTGATATAATAACTATAATTGTATGTAGTATCATGCAACATGTCGTTTTTCTTTATATTTATTTTCCCACATTGTTATTCCAAAAACATGGCCAAATATAAACATATGGAGATGTGTAAAGTAAACAATGGTTCACTTTTAGCCTTGTTTTTAGAGTGTGAATAATTTGTCTGGTTTGGGGCAACGACTTGAGTGTTGAATCTGATGTTGTTGCCACCATTTTGTTATGTTATATGAGCAAAACCATTGCATATGTGTGTGTGTAATGTACACACTGTAGATTACAGTGTGAAAGCAGATCGATGATGGTGGGTCATGGTATTTATTGCCATTGCGAATCGCATGCCATCCTACTAAATTCCCCTTCACCACCCTGTCGATCGACTTTTTCAGTTTAGCCACCTATATTACGTACGAACGACAAACGGCGGCCATTTTGTTTTCGGTGACAGCAGCCGCCATTACTGGCCTTTATTACTCACCGTGTGCTCAATGAGCTCGATCATCCACAATGCTGACTCACCGAAAACGAAACCTTAATTAGTATATGCAGATTATATTGCCAGTATTTTACTATATTGATATTATCACTGAAAAAGAAGGTGCATCTTTGTGATAACGTGCAGGTAATGAATTCGATAAAAGTAGCACCCAAACGGTTGAAAATTGATTAAATATATGATTAGAAAATAAGTAAAAAATAACTGTACGTACGTATTACTAACATGGATTGAAGGTGGTAGGTCGTTGGTAAATAATGATAAAATACCCAGAATCGGATTTGGGAACGTTTGCAGTGGAACTTTGAAGGGCGCCGCCATTTTGTTTGATTTTATTTAAAGGTGAACTGACAAGTTTTTGCAACATACCCTGAAAAAACTAGCATTTGATTGCTACTAATTTAGGAACATTGTCTGAAAATTTGAGGCCATT
>JAQFZQ010000233.1:0-41205 GCA_034696005.1 Glomeris marginata | reverse complement strand
TTTAGTTTTCCATCTTCAAATCCCACCAACACATATCAGATGAGGAAATTTCCAAACTTTTGTCTGATAGTGTACATGGCAATTCAGTTTCAATGTTATCTAGCCAACTCTATATAGGAACAATTGAGATCAGCCAAGAGTGTATGAAGTTTACACTATTGCTGCATGTAACTGCATATAGTCAACATTACAATTCGGAAACCAAATTTCAAATTCACGTTTTCATATTATAAATTTATGTTAAATAAAAATTGCAATCATTATCCCACTTTAAAAACATCTGATTATATCTCAACAGTTTAAATTGTTGATATTAGCAGAATTTAGTGCTTGTTGACTGTAAGGTTGTTTCAGCATGAGGGTTCCTATGAACAATTGTTTGGAGAAGTTATGAAAACTCTTGCATATTGTGAAAAAAGTGTCTGAATTTAGTTTAGCACGACTTCTTTGAAGTGGTGGATAATGGAAATTTTGACAAAAGAAACATGTCGTCATTGCTCGTTAGGAGCATCTTGTTCGGAATGGAAGAGTCTCTTTCTGGGGTGATTCACCTGCGTGTCCTATACACCTAGCTACCTATAGGACATGTCCTACCCTACATATATCCTATATAGATCAGGGTATTGGAAGGCGACAATGCTCGGCGTAATTGCATTAGGGCGATTGTTTGAGGACATGCACTAACAATTTCTCTTGGCAGGTACAGAGTATTTGTTATAACCGTCGCCTCCCATTTCATTTTCGGCCATCATTTCCACCTATTATTATGATACATTTCCCCAGACATCCAATCATGAGCGAGTGTCAACAAACTCTAGTAGTCATATATACATGCAGTTATATAGCTTTTTGTTCACATGCTTGTATCAAATATATAGTATACACGAAATTTTGCAAAATTAACTTGTCATTTGAGTATTATTATGTATAATGTGTTTTCCAGAACTTAATATTACTCGATGGGAAATAAAGTCACCAGAGTCCCACTTGACAACTTCAAAAAGTGTATCAATCTCGATTTTACATAGGGTCTATATCAATTCATCTCTGCAAGATACATGCATTAAGTGCAGCTGCAGGATGCAGATCAGATTCCAACTATAGCAGTGATGCCTGATCTTACTAAAACTTTTATTAAAATATATTACTCTAAATAAGTAAATAGTATTAGTATATAGTAATGTTCAGGGTCCTACCTTGTTATTCACGTGCCTGTGTTTCCAAATCTGCAACGATGGCTTCGCGAAATTGTCGCAAATGTTGCAGATTTTTGTGCTGTACTCCAGTCTTCGCTCTGAAAAATACAAGATAAATATATATTAAGGAGACAAAAATGAGGTATGCAGCCTTATTGTAATCCTACAAGTATTTTTCGAATGTATATGGCTACCTATTTCTATTTATTGGAAATAATTAAGCAATGGGAACTGCGTATTAATTTTAACAACTATACACCTGCTTGAAAACTATATAAGGCTAATTGACATTATAGAGGTATGTTTTGCATGAACTTTACAAAATCATATTCTGTTTATGTCATCCATGTGATATATCAATAACAGATGCAGTTTCATTAAATTAATACATCCCAAAATGCAGGTTTCATGTCGCGCGTTTGCCACTTGTGACATTGGACCATCCAAATTGTCATTCTTTTTCATAACATTGTAAATTAGAGTGACATTTACAACATAAATTGCATTATACGTTGTGACAGTTTATATACATTTCAAATTGCAGGATTCTATTAGGAAATAATTTACTACTTATTTATTTATAAATATTTCAGATAATGTGATATTTGCTTATGTTGTTGGAATAACTTCTGTCATCTTTATGACAGTCACAAATTATGGTTGACAGTGGAATGCGGATAACTATGTATTATTCATCGAAGTGTATATACGTGGATAGTATATAGCCAAGCATAAACATAATAATATTATAGCACACTACAAAGAATGCTGGCAATTCCAATTTTTTCAATTATAATATTAAAGCAACGTTCTCGCCAAATATCATTAAAAGTTCTAAATAATATACACGTTATATTTGAACAACTGATGCGAAGTATATAGAATAGAAGCTAAGCAAAAATGCATGTCCATTGTTTACCTTTCCACTGAGTAATTGCGCCTGACTTTTAATAAAAGGAGCTATATACCCAATCAGTCTAATGAACTCCATTATCTCTCTCTTTTGGGAGCTAGAGAAAATTAGTAAGTTCGGGGAACAAAACAAAATGCTGTTTTGTTGTATAGCGTTCATTTGCTCGTTTCTTTCGTTCCAATATACTGTACAACAAAACAAATCCTGGACAAAGTGGTTCTCATTGCTGAGTCAGCACTTAAAGGCAGTCTTTTACTTTTCCACTCAACTAACAACTTTAGCCGAAAGGGGAATTTTCTTAAAGATTCGCCCTAAATCGATTCCATCCACAAACATGCACTAAAAAAACTTTCCCTCATTAAGGCACTCATTATCAATTCTCAACACTACATAGGCCTTATACTGTACGTACAGGCTACTGCACAACGTAATCCACCATAAGCTGCTGCGCCCTCATTTTAATATCATTATTGCCGGTTAATTTGGACGGCTGAAAATAAAACATGGGTTACATTTTTGCAGTTGCCTTCATTTGGGGATAGGGAGAGAGAATGTATATAAATGGTATGGTCGCGAATTTCATTTAACACACAATTAAGTATAAGGCACTTTGATGTAAGAATGCGTTTTGTAAGCTGTCTAAATTATATTCTATGCATGCATGAAATGACAACCAATTTCTTCTAAAATCCAGCAGAGTTGTGCATGCAATGTTTGCTTTCAAAGTTTTCTTTGTGGAGTTTTGAACATGTATCTCTAGTTTTAAGGTGCATGGTGTGCCTATGTATAGTGGCACCAAAGAGCACACAACTGCATTAGGGACGCAAAAGTCATCATGGATTGTTTTACAGCAAACTTATTGTAAAGAAACATATCCATAGATACATATTATAAACGTTAATGTAGAGCAAAATAGGTTAGGAATTTTAGCAAACCATTAAGTATATTTTTGGTTTGTATATGAGCACTAGCAAAAGTTTAGCACACAGGACCCAAATTAATGTCTATTAAAATTTTTCATGCTTGCCTGCAATCCTATATACTGCAGGTTATACATTTGGGTGCGCGTTATATTTGAAATTTTATGCTACTTGTATAATTTGAATGCAGGGTCAGCCATATATGTTGTGCAATATTAGGTCATGCACAAAGTATAATAAATAACACCTCCAAAATACGAATAATGTGTGAACATATGTCAAATTGTCGCTTTTAACTTGATAGCCATTGTATTTCATTGGAAAAATGTCGAAAAAGTATAGTTTTATGATGAATTTGTATTCACTCTTATATTACATTTCAAGCACGACATTTTATAGGATAGGCTCCTGAACGGAAATTCCTTACAATTACGGGGTAAATTAGGGATAAGAGTGGAAGTGGTCTTAATTGAATTGTTTTCCATTACAATTTTTAATTTTGCAGAATTCTGCATATTGTAAATACGTAAGGGAACGAATCAATAAGTGATGTCAATAAGAAGAAACAAACAGTAGTGACTACATATTCCAGAACATGAACAGGAAACCTTTTTAGTAATAACAAGAGTGGGTAATAATGGTCCTAATGTTGCATGAATATACCCTCTCAATTGTTTTTCTGGTTAATTATAAATATGATTACATTCTGAACATATGTTCGTAATAATATGCATGACTTCTCATAGAATATTGATTATTCTTTTAATGAAAGTGTTCAATGACAAAACATAGGTTTGATAGAGCAATAAATTACCAGGAACCCAAAAAATTTAACTTAGAAAATAGTATATATAGGCTACTCTAATTTTGGTTAATTAATGTCCACTACAGGAGCAGTTACTTTATTGAAAAGTAAGTTGTCAAGTTTACTAAAAAATGTGCAGTTAACATAGGAACACTTCACAAAACTTAAAAATGTTCTGTCGAGCTTGATTTGCATAAACTTAATCGAGATTGAACAAAGGGTATATTTCTATCTGGCGCCTGGGAAACATGCTTAGCAATTAATGAACCAAATTGCCGGATAGATGGCGCCACTTTAATGTCTTATTTATGCTGTGTGGTCCTACATCAGATGGCAACACAGGCTTAAACTGGCTCTATGGCAATAACTAATTAATCCCGGCATCTTAATTAATGGTCGTATTTTGCTTAATTTCCGCTATTGTTGCTTTGTATATAGCATATAATGAAAAATTGGAATTGGCGCCGGCGTGCCATACCATGCAAAACTAGCCGCACCCAACATTTTCAAGCGAAGTACCAAAGAACAGTCTATACGGCTGTGTTATCAAGTTTCAACGTACTAGGTCCCACCACATTCCCTAGGCCAACCCAACATGCCCACTTTTCGCATAAAATTAACTTGATTGTGGCGCTCTCTCCCCGACAATTCATTATTCTCATCGCTCCAACAAACGACGTAAACATTTAAAAATGTTATATATAGGCCTTGTTTGCAAGAAAGAAAAAATGCAAACGATGAGGCAAACTAGCAGAGAACTGCATCGTAAATTTACTTTTTAGTGCCCTTGCCCAACTTCTAAATCTCCATGCTCCAAAATCCTCATTTATAAAACTTTCACCCCATATAAAACGACTCTAATTCAGTCAAAACTTTTTAAAACGCAATTCCATTCATCTCTTTTTAAAACTTAAAACATACAATAATTATATATAGTAAAACTGTGGCAACAAAAATGGAAAACATACACACAATGCATGGTATGTATATTCCTGCATTATTTGGCAAATAGGTGGAAGTGGTGAAAATGTGGAATGATGTTGATTTATGTTACATGTTATTACACATCTGGGAACATGAACAAGCAATTCCCTAAACAACTAAACGTATGGTATAGATTGAGAATAACAGCAATCCTGCAAGTTCTGTAGTGCTTCCCTTCATAACACCTGTTGACAACAATGTAGTGACAACTTTGGGGCAAATGCAAATTATTTGCTGTGATCACTCATTGTTCATTTCAAATATGTTTTCGCCCAATGTGTTTGAAATAAGATTGGTCAAATATCTCTAATTTATTCACAAATTTCCTGGCGCTAGTTCTTAGAAGTGTTGTGTGGTGGCGCATGTACTTGTTGCCATAACAACGCAGCACCGCGATGGCCGCAGAACCCTTGAAACACGCCAGAAAACTTGTGGATACAACCCACCTATCTTCAAAACTGACCAAAATAAATTTGGAATGACCTTGACGTAATGTTCTAAGGTCAAAACATCGTCACCGATGGATGGCCTCAGCTCCCATGATATTACAGATGGATAGATGGAAACAGCATTACATTTACAAATATTCACTTCCATTTCAAGTTATGGATAAAAAGACCAAACTTTCCAGACACCCTGTATATAGCAATAAAAGTGGTATGAACTGAATTACCCCGTCTTTAATTATTTGCTAATAGCTTTTTACTAATTTCCACGGAGGTTTTGTTACAACACCGATTACTTTCTTTGTTATATGTACGTACATAATGAAATTCGCAATTTTCGGCTGATTTTGCTTTGTAAAACCAATTTTCCATCCGATTTAGTTTTATTCGGAGTTTTGTACCATTACAAACATAGGGAAAACTGTAGTAGTGCCACGCGGATTTCGTTATATGGGAGTTCGTTATAAGCGGAGTCGACTGTTGTTCTATCATGGGTCTGTCAATTACTAAGCAAGAATATTTCTATACAGAAAATTTCTAACTAACATATGTCGAGCGATTTGTGAATTACGTATTTATTTACAGACCTTATTACATCCTTTATAGGTACATTCATTCTCGATCGAAGAAAAAAGTGAATCAGCACCGCAATTCGAATTGCTCCTACGTTGATTTATATATTATTTGTAGAATTGTGTTTCCTATAGCCTCCCTGTTGGAAAAAACCATCACTGTGATGTATTATGGAACAGTGGTCCATCACGGAAAGTAGCCACAACTTCCCTGGAACAGCAATCCTTGTCGTAAGGTCACACACATAATAAATTTTGTGATGGACCATAACACACATCATAAATTTTGTGATGGTCCCCCATTATCATCATAAAGTAGTGTGATGGACCATCACGCACGGTGTGATGGAGCCATCACAATAATTTGTGATGGACATTTCCGGTAGGGTACTGTTCCAGGGAAGCTGTGGCTACGTCTCATCATGGACCATTGTTCCATAATACACTAACGTGATGGTTTTTTCCAACAGGGATTAGGTAGTAAGCTGATATCGGTGTTTGCTAAAATATATATATAAATGTGAAACATGGTTCTAGATCTTTGTAACACTTACACGTACATATATGGTACAATTGTGGCCAAAAGTATTGTCGCTTATCGTGTGCTGCAGGATAGCAAAATGCGACAATACTTTTGGCCAGAGTACATGTCAATTGAAACATTGGAGAGCACAGGATTAAATTTTTGTATTTTATATATTTTAGGATGTGATATTGTAGACATAATGAAATAATTATGCAGTAATTTTCTAACAGTAAAAGAGTTAAAAGTGGAAATATATTATTATGCCTATGTGAGGTACTTATATATTATATTTGACCATTTTCATTCTGTCATTGGCTGAAAAAAACGTTCGAAAAATATGGCGTCCTAAGTGGAAAACTTGTTTTCAGCCAATCAAATTGCATAATCTTCCCCACTTCAGCCTCCATCTTGGCAATGGGAGGTGCTTACTGAAAATGGTCAAAGCTCCTCCCCTCTGACTTTCGGTACGTACCGATTAGTATCGATGCCAATTTCTCATTTGTGATGGCGACTTCAGAGGATCACGGTGTGAAGTCTTTGCTGAGATCGAAATTGAACGCTGATCAAGTTAAACTCTGGCTGCCACCATACACTACAGAGAATGGAGAAAAAGGAGAAATTTCACCAGTAAGTAGTTTATAGTGAATTTTAAGGGGAAATCATTTTTTAATTCATCAAAATATTGCCGAGTCACAGCTGTCACGAAAACTTTCCAGGCAATCGTGTCGAAGTACGCCAAGGACCTTAAAGTCACCGAAAATGAAATTGCGGACCTGTTGGAGGAATTAAGATTACATTCTCTGGAAAGATTAGCGACCAGGAATAAGTTTCAGAGCACCGGTATTGCTACACTCCGTGTCAAACTTCCCACGTCTGGAAACTACGTACGGCAATAAACTTGCGAACATGCTAAAGCTGTGCAACTTTCTTGCGCGAAACGCGTTACTTTCTAATTGCCGCGTTGCGTACTTCCGTATTGCGCGCAATTATTTCACTCCCGATCTAACGATCTACTATAAAATATTTTATTACAGGTGCCATCGAAAAAAATAGTGAAGGTAGACATCAGTTTGACAGCCACTGGTGAAGACCTGCACAGATTAATCGCAGATGTATGCGATTTGGGAAATTACACTTTCCGTTTGATTGTTGCCGGAAAGTTTGTAGCAGACGACAAAACTTTGGAAGAGCAGAAGATCACTGTAATAATTAATGCTTTTGTTTATTATATATACAAAAACGGCAAGTGTACATGTGATTATATAAAATAATATATGAAAAGGTTAACACCCAAGTGATGGCTGTGGTTACAACATCTGCAACTGAAACTTCATCACCAATTGCAGAGCAACAACAACATATGAGGAAAACTCGAGCAGATGCTGAACTGTTGGCTGCTCAGTCTGGTTTGTTAATTCCATTGAGATTATGCTTACAGGTGGATGTAATTATTACATAATTTTAGAACTGGATGAAAACAGTTTGGTTGAAATCGCCGATCAGACCGGAAGACCTCTGCAGATGCCGAAGTTGGAAAGGAAAGCTCTGACTTTGGCAATGTTGCTCAATGAGAAGGGAAAAGCTGCATTGAAAAGGAAGGAATACTCAAATGCTCTGTTGCTGTTAATGGAAGCTGACAGAGAGTTCAAGTAGCTAGATTCAATTTTGCTTTCTTTCTATCATGACCATTGTCTAATCCATTTCTAAAACTGCTCCCACCAGAAAGTGTAGCTCCGACATTCTCAATGTGGTCGACAATTACGCATTACTGTGCTTGGACATCACTTGGTGCTATCTATGTTTAAAGAACATTGAAGACCTTCCCGATGCTGGCAAGTTGCGCAGGAAATTTGCATGTACAACTATATGGCATGTATTTACAAATGCTTCCGTTTACAGACCAGAGGTTAAAAACTTGTCAAGAATTGTTGCATCGCAGCTATGGACAAAATCTTGAAAGGCTGACAGCAGTTAAAGTAATATGGCGATTTTATATATGAATAAGTAGAATATAAGTATAAAACAAGTGGTTTAAATGAAGGGATGTACAGCGAACGAGGCTGCTCTGCTCATGAGACTTCATCTACTGCAAGGAATCGTTTGCTACCACAAGAAACAGTGGCAGGAATCATCCCGACTTCTTAAAATGGTAGTAAATGTGTTTATTTGATTCAATCCATATTTATTTATGTACTGTATTTGATTACATTTTACCCTTTAGGCCGAAGATGAACTGCGGAGACTGAAGGTAGATGATGAGAAACTTGCTCAAGGTAGTACTCCCATCTAATAATCTTTATTTGGCAGTTCTCTAATAAAAAAGTGATAAATTAATGTTAATTTTTAGTAATGAGTCTTGGATATTCTTCGAGCGAAGGCAGACTAGGTCTGAGGAGTTCACTCGGAGATCTTGATGGAGCTGTAAACTTCATCATGCAGCGGAGACAGGTATTACATTTAACATAACAAACAAGTTACACAATATATTGATTTTAATTGAAACTATAGCAACAACTTGAAGTGGAGAATGACGTATCGAAGGAGCGGCAACTTAGGAAAAAGTCCGAGAAACTTGGAAGAACAGTCAATGGGGAATTGCAAGTATCTTTATTACTATATGTCTGTTAGAGGCTCCACAGTGTTGTTTATTGTATATGTAATTCTTGGAATCTGTTATAGAATCAACGCAAACTTTTACGAGCAACTTGTTGGTATGGGCTACCCCGGTTCTTCCACGAGAGAAGCTCTGCGCCAATCCAACAACAATGTCTCGATGGCTGTACAGGTATGTAAATGTTGTTTTCAATGTAATTTCTTCATGTGCTACAAATTTAATTTTGTTCTCATCAGATCCTGATCGATCAGCCTCATTTGTTGACAATGGCAGATGATAAGGAACCTTACTTGGGTGATGTGTCGGAAGATATGATTGCTCAGGTAACAAGGGTGTTGTATGTGTTAATTACATTGTATTTGTTCAATATTAACTCATTTCTTTGTTAGGTTGCTTCGTTTGGATTCGATCCTGAAGTTTGCAAAAAGTGCCTTGAAAAATATTACGGAGACGTTCAAAGTGCCGTGAATTATCTTATTGAAAATAAAGGGTATTTTCTGGACGAGGTCTTAGATGGCGCAAGTTCATCAGGTGTGTAAAATATATAAGGAAATATTTGTAATGTTTTAATATTGTACTTTGAGGGTTGGTTATAAAGAGCTAAAATATGCTTTTGAAGGTTCTGGTAAAATGCAAAGGGATCTGAAAGCGATGAAGGCTTACACGAGGTTAACCGAAGACATGTCGGATGATAGAGAAGCTCACCTGGATCTAACTTTGGAAGAAGAGGAAGCCTTTCTACAAGAATATAAAGTACTTGTTTGGCATGCATTGTAAAGAAATGAGTGTTTTGCATTACTGTCAAACCTCGTTATAACGAATCTGATGGAAATTGTAAAATTTCTTATCTATAACGAAAATTCGTTATAGTAACCATTTTTATTTAATGTTTCTGCTCTTTACTGGATTTCTAAAAAAAGGTAATTAGTGGTCACTTGCCAGTGTTGTCACGTGACCCTTCATTAAGTATGACCTTGACCTCAAATTGCGGACTAAAGAACATTTTTATTGGTGTACTAAAATGAATTCTTTACGAATGAAATTTTGTTATAATCAATTTGTTTTATAGTACCAATTGAACATGGTGGCCAACCAAATTCTTAGAAAATTCGTTACAGCGAGCTTTTCTGTTTTAATTTTAAACGGGGTTCGTTATAAGGAGGTTTGACTGTCGTAACAAGTAAATATAGAAGTTTGCATAGTATATTATGATTGTAATCGAGAGTCATGGACTAGTCCACGTTTGCTGTGATGGATTGGGTTTGTTTGAGAAATGCAAGCCACATACGTGTGAAATTTTGTATTATATTCTCATAGTAGTTCCATAGTTTTGTAAACAAAAATTGGAATTGCTGTACAGGTATTTCGAAATTATGTAATGAATCTCGAGTAAAGTCAAATAAAGATATAGCTTTATTGGGAAATGTGTGGAAATGTTCATTAATTATGTCAACGGAAATCCGAATAATGGAGTTTGTAAATGGTTATTGAATTGATTTATTGGTGACGGAATATTTATATTACTCGTTGAAATCAGTTTTATTCTACCAGTTTGCAACATACGAATATAATTGGCACACAATAATCTTCCATTCGTCGACTATAAATAGAAGTAATTTGCATATAGCAATTATATGTCCGAAGTCTCCTATTGCACCTTGATTGCACAATTGGGCTCCCATGATGCACTGCTCTATAGAAGTTTGGCTTTCTTGCATCGCTTTCATCTCTTTCATTTGTCATCCACTCTTCATGCAGTAAGGAAGTATTATTTTCTCTTCGTCATCCAATGCTGGCCAGCATTCTTTCATCATTGTTGAAAGACATAGCGTGATTGCCAACCAAAATCCCGCCATGGTAAGTGGTATAATTACATCTTTTTTCTCCCCGAATTTGAATCGCGCATGCAAATTTTTTATAGGAACACTAAATATGTAATTGCGCTGTAATTGTGTCAGCATTGACAAATTTCTTCGTAAACGCGATAAAATTATGATACAAGATATAGTACACTATCAATCGTTCTTGAACTGTGAACTAACTTGCGATTGCAGATAACAATTCGTTGTTTAGTTCAAATATTTGCTTGTAGCGCGCGAATTCACAAAATGGCCGCCGTTTTTCACTTTTTTTAACGCGCAAACTGTGCGGAAAACGCAGTTTATTTAATTTCTCTCGGGAAGTTTGCATAACCAAATACGGATATTGTGTTGGGAACATTGGCCGGATGCCGGGTCGAAAGGTTAGTTATGGTTTCATTTACACAAATGATTTTGATTTACTTTTTTATCTCTTCCGCAACGTGTTTGCATCGGCCACACGAAAGCTATATTACAATTACAAACTTCATCTTTGTTCCCAGTAATAATGCTCTTTGACAGTAAAAAAGTCACTATTTCATATAGTTTATTTCCATTTGTTATTGTTCATCTTTGATAATGCATAAAATACCTATACGACGTACTTTTTGGCAAAAAGAAAAGTAAGACTTTATACGTCCTTATCTTAAAATGCGTGAAAAGTTCATTTTTGTAATAAAAAGTGTATGAGGGGTTCAATTATAGTACTTGTAGAATGTTACATTTTAAAGTATCTTTATATTACTGTGATAAATGAATATTAACAAGTAAAATCTTTAATTTATGCAGTTTTTGAACGTTTCCCCTTGGTTTCCTGAATAATAAATGTAATTATCTGCAGTATTTGTTGCATATTTTTACCAAATTAAATACAATGTCGCGATTTTATTACAATATTCCAAATAATTATAAAGTAATATTGAAGGTAATTATACATTTTTCTGATCAGTTTCCGGTTACGAAACAATATAATATATATGATGTAATCCAACCATCATGAATCCAGTTTTATTTTATATGTAATGTAATGATAAAAGTTTTGCGAAATCATGTATAGGTATGTGAATGAATTAAATGTTGGAAAAATGTTGGCGAAAAGGCAAAAAGGTGAAGGAAAAATAAAATGTAAACGTGGGAACGAAATGAATAAGTTAAAAAACAGAAAACGGTCGGCTGTTGACCTTGGAAATGAAGAGTTCGAAACTGGTAAAACTGCCCCATGTGACCTGAGGCTATGTCGCAACTTTTCCAACATCATTCAAACGATATTCAAATTATTTCATGTGCCAAATATCTATTTATATCTCCGACCTTTAATAAAATTGCGTATATATTTTATTTGGTTTCTTTCTAAAAAGAAAAGTTGTTTTCAATCGCGTGTTTTCGGATATTTTCTGTATTTTTACTGGACACAATTTACATTTGTTAAAACTTATTGTTGTGAACTTAAGCCTAGGGCTGTTAAAAAAAAAGAGGTCGTGCACCTGTGACGTCACGAATACCACTAACACCACCCCCCTGAAATGCACTTTTAATAGCACTAAATTCAGAAGATACCTTATTATAATTTATTATAGACAAGTTTTTGTTGCGATTTACAGCAAATTGCACTGCACACGTGCTGAGCACACAAAGAAATTGCGCCGATTTATGCCAATAGAAGGCGCTGCTAGTCGCTTTAAATCTAAATGGGGCAATCTGAATCACCCAAGGTTATTACAATAAATAGATTACAATAGATTACAATAGAATCAATATATAAAAGTGGATCGAATTTACAATTTATCTCTTTATTCTTTGATAATTATTTTGAAATAATTTGTTATGATGTTATAAATGCATCTTTTTGATGGGCATTGTTTAGGTTTCTCACTTCTTCCACATGGTGGCGTCACTGTCTTGTGATTCTATACTTGAGTAATGACGGTGGCGCCATACATCGGTGGGAGTGAGAAACCTATTTGAATTGTCAAGGCGCCAAAATAGCAAAAATTTAAAAATTGACATGGATGAACTTTTGTTTGTAAGAAACATGCGGTTCCCTAAACATATTTGAATATTAATTATTTTACTAGTTGGATCGATTTTGAAGACGTTTGTTTGTATAAAAAGAGACCTTCACCGGTCAAAAAAGTTGTAAAAAGTTGGCACCTGTTTGAGTTATTCAACTTAAAAAAAGTTCCGCCTACAATGAATAACTTCCGCATGTGTGAATTGCCTGAGGAAAATCACGATTCTGGAGGTCGTTAGCAACTCTTTACTTTCCATTTAAACTGCGTCCTATACTGAAGACAATTATTTTGTAATTATCTTAATTGTTATATCATTAAATGCATACTACAATTATAAATGCATTTTCGACAAATTCGCAGTTTGTGTAAATTAGAAATGCCATTGTTTTGGGATAAATATATCGCTTAATGTCATGTACACATTTTATAGCACGTACAACTTGACATTCACAAATCTTCACATGCATTTGGACACATACACTTGGTCACTACTCGTCACACACTATACACGACACTTGACACAAGACAATTCGTCACACACTTCTCGTCACAGAACATTTACCTACAATTGTAACAATTGCATACAACTGCTTATACTATAGATTACATTGAAACTTTTATTTCTGATGCATTTGAATAAAATAGGCAAATGCAGAGTTGATGGCAGTCTTTCCACGTGGCTGTTCTTGCTGCAATCATAAATAAAAACATTTATTTGTCGTAAATAAGCAAAAACTCATTACAGTGAAAAGTGTAAACATAGCAACTGCTCCTTTCTTTAAATTGTCATTAAATTTGCATTTGTAACAAAGACATTTTTTAATGTATTATCCTAATTTGTGCATAACACATTGTGATGTGGAGTCGTGTGACGAGAAGTGCGTGACAAGTTGTGCATATGACGAGGTGAATACTATGTGACCTTCATCTCACTTTAATCCTTTAATTGTGCAATATATGCTGAGTTCATGCAGTTTTCCGTTGGACCTCCTTGGTTGCATGTCATAATATCTTATTGCTCATAAAACATACCGGCAAGGTTTCTTAAATTACTCTTTTATAATAATAATTTGACCATTATTTTTAATTACTGTTACACAATTGCATATAACAGACGCAACATGGTGTGTCATCACAAGAACTTTTAATAATATATTGATAATATCATGTACATATTAATCTTATACAAAAACATAAATTATATATGAATATGTTTTACAGAAATGACGTAATAACAATAAGATATGGCTGTTCGGGTGAAAAGAACAATTAGCCTGAAGAATAATAGTTCAAAATCAAGAACACTTCCTGCAGGAAATCAAACTTTAGCCCAAAACAGGAGAAGTGTTTGCTTACCTGTTGGATCGGAGACCCAATCAGGTAATTTTCATCATTAAAAGGGTAACTGCATGTTATGTCAAACCAGTCAAACATTTGACAGCAATTAAATTTAAACTACTATGTATATTTGTAATTGATGAGTTTTATTTTCAGTGAAGAAAGTTGAAGCCGCAGATATAGTTTCGGTTCTTCGGAAGAAGATTGCAATTCTCTCTGGTCGATATTATATAACATTCCTATATAACCATATGATGAAAAAGAAACTGAATTAAATTAACAATGGGATTTGTAATTTACATTTGTATAGGTGGATGTGACAAACATGGCAGTATAATAATAGTTTTTCCAACCCAGAGTGAATGCTCGCATCTTAATTTTGAAGACATTGTTGAAACTCTGACGTATTTGAGTTCGGTTGCAAGGCAAGTTATATTAATAAATGAAGCAAATTATAAAATATATTTTGAATATTTGGGATTAATTAAAGCTGTTGTGATATTGTAGCTATGCGGAAAAGCAGAAACCATCTTTTACAGTAGTAGTAGATGTGCAAAATGGAGTTTGGTTGAAGTTGAAAACTGTTCTGAGGGCCGTGCAACACGCACTGGGACAACTTGTAAAAGTTTCTTTTGTTGTTGTTCAAGATGCTTTTTGGGACAGACATAGACTTGCCAATGATCTCAAGAAGGAGAAATGCTCAATGGATTTCAGGGTGTGTTTGGGTTTCTTGTTAATATTGATGCTAACAAAATTTTTTATATTGTAAATGTGTTTTAATTTGAATTTTTATTGGACTTTATTGGACATTTCTTAGGTTCGGTGTGTGAATGCTGATAAACTAATGAAGTACATCGATCAGACTTGGCTTTTGGCAGAATTTGGAGGAAAACTCAACTACAATCATGAACACTGGCTGCAAACTCGACTGGTGCAATCAATGAATTCTATAACAAGTGTACAAATGTATAAAAATGGCTTTCTAATTTGTTTATCTTAACATTTTTCAGGGATTGGAAAAGTTTCTAAAGGAAGCCAACTCGGCTCTGAGGCATTTGGACACAACTTACTTAAAGATGTACAGTTATAACTGTACATCTTTAAGTAAGTTGTGTCCAACTAATCGTTCGGATTACACAACCCTGCTCAGAGATCACAATAATGCGTACTCTGCTGCGATGAATATTGCTCAAAAAGTTGTTGTTGAAGGTGAAAATTTGGTGAATGCAGTGATTTACAAATTGTTCTTTATGTATAATGATCGAATATTTTAGGCCGGCGTCTCTTGGGTCAGTTGCAAATTGATGGAGACTCTGGTTTTAAAACAGTTTCAGAAAAAGATGGTCAAACCGGTCTGGTGTCGAGGTCGCAGAATCAAGTGAGGATAACTTGTGTTGAGGTATTCTGTAAGATACTTGCAGTGAAATGTAATATCTTTGCCTGTCGCAGGTTAAGAGGTTGTTAAAAACTATAGAGGATCAGCAACTTCAGCTGCAGGAGTCATGGGTTGGCATTAATAAAGATCTGAAAGAATTTGCTGATCTGTCCAAATTGGAGACTTGTATGACAGAGGTACCAATTAATGAATTACCTACTTCTTAATATTAAAACTTGCTCCGAAATTTCCTAACAATTAATGAAATGGTATGTATTAGATAAATGGAAACCTCCTGCAATGTCGCAAACTAAAGAACATCAAAAATAAATGCTGAGGCAAATTTAATTTGTTAACTTTAACTTGTGTTAACAATTTATTACAATTTTAAGAGTTTACAGTACTTAGCTATATAGTTATCTAACATGTATGACCCAACACAAATTAATGTACTAATATGCAGTATTGGTTCAAGGTGGTCGATTGGGTGTTCAATGAAGGTGAGAAATTATTAACATCTCAACGAGGAATAGGAAACAATTACTTGGCTTCTGAGAATTTCAGGAGAAAACACGAACAGCTGGAATTGCATTGCATAGTGAGTATACAACGAATGGATTATACTGTGTTTTGAGGTATGAACTGAACTTGAATCCGATATAATAGGAAACTTATAGCGTTTATGCCGAACTGAGACACCGGGTGGATTTACTGATTAAGTGTAAACCTCCTTATTGGTTGTCGGGTGTTCGTGAGAAAAAAGAGCGAATGGATGCTGTGTGTCTTAATTTTGCCAGCAGACTCGAAAGAAGAAGAAATCTTCTCATCATATCTGTTCGGTTTCATCGCACAGCTCTTGAAGTAAACATGAAAAACCACTTGTTGCATGTATCTATATGTATATATAGGGAGTTTTAGAAACTAATCTCTCTTGTTTCTCATCAGGCACTTCAACAAATGGATGCATTGATGGAGACCTTGATGACTGAATTCACAACGCAGAATTTGCACAATTTCGAATCGATAAGTGACAAGTTGGAAAGTTCTCGTCAAGAAATATGTACTATACTATAAATTTGATGTTGTATGACTTTTTATATATATCTTATTATAATTGTGTGTTACTTGTGCAGTGTTCCTACAAGGGGAATTGAAACATGACAGCGATTGGCTGATGTGCACCATGATGCAGCCAGTGTACGACACCGAGGGTGCAACAGTAACTCCTGACCATTCGGAGGACATGGCGAGTGTCCGAAGGGTTATGGCTGTTGTACGTGGTAGATGGTTGAAGCTGGATGACACCCTTGATACCCACAAGCTCCATATGTGGCAGAGCTTGCAGCTGAGCACCTGTGAGCGAGATGCGCAACAAGTACGTACACCAAGATTTTAAAATTAAACTGGTGCATGGAATGAATTTTGTAATTTGATTACTTGACAAGGCAATCGAGTGGATCCTGGATCTGTGCTCGGTGCTAGTCAACAACCACATTTCAGTGGGCTGCAGTCTTGAAGAGACAAAATCACTCTGGGATGAACATGCCAAGTTCGAGGAAACTGCTCGGGTGATTATTCTTTCATCATTTAATTATTTATTACTGCTATGAATTTAAAAGTATACACTTAATTAAGCAAAATCGTTGTAAAATTGTGGTGTGATGAGGATACAGTTGGTTTATTGTTGAATTGCAGGGCACTTATGTTTACGGACAACAGCTTCTTCAAACATCCCTGGCTCTTCGCAGACTTCTGGGCCAGGTTTTGGAGCCTAGCATGAATATAAATCAAAGACTGTTTCATGCATGGAAAACGTTTCTGGCCGGAAGTACCGAGCGTGGCATGCGTCTCAGAGTGTGCTTGACTTTCTACACAAAAGCCGAACAAGTGAGTCCCAATTTGGAGCCGAAATCGAAAACCTCTTAAGAAACATTAAGCTAAAAAACCCTTGTGTGTCTACAATAACAGGTCCTTGAACGCTTGCATCAGTTGATGTTGCAGCTGGAGACGGAAATGGCAACTTCGAGTGGTCATAACCACAAGTCTCGCACGCTGCGAAATTACCTTCCGGTTAGGGACATGGTCCTCGTAGATGCAAGATGCGTTGCCCAAACTGGAAACGCTCTCCTGGAACGCCTTGAACTTCCGGTTATTCCTGACTATAGGTACATGAACGTGCGATGTAACGTGTCTATTTGGCTTTCAGTTGCACCTTTGCCAAAAGCGAGGGCCATAATTATAGCTGCCAATGGACAGGCTTTTAGCTTTTGGTGCGTAGACAAAAATCTAGGTACTTCCTCGTTACGTGTCGAGGATTTTTCTAACCTTGATTAACTGTATAGTACGTTGAGGAAGTCGGGTTTATCTAGTCGCACCATTTGAGAGGTTGGTTTTCTGCTGAGGAGCTTTGAGATATAGCTGATATTTGCATGAAATGCAAGTATTAAGTGCTGGTATAGAGTAGTGTAGTAGCCTGTACATAGTGGAATAGCCAAAAACCCTCGCAATGTCCATCAATTCCCACATTTGTATATATTAGTCTGTTCTAGACTTAATATTATACACCGAGACCCCCCCCCCCGTTTGTTAGAATATTATTACATGTAAATGTGAACACTGTCCCCACTTATTATAGCTGCATTTGCTTTTAAGTTTTTAATGGAGATATGGGCCTTGATCCTGTTGTTGCCTGACATTTATATATTTTATTGAGTTGAGTTGACAAAAACCCACTTTACTATGTGTAGCATGTAGAATCATGTTGCATTTACATGTGTGGCACTCTTAAACATCTATTTTGGGTATAATCTGACTTGGCCGTTTTAATTTGGATGGTCGCCAATTTGAATAAGTAAATTTTTAGTGCACCATGTGTAACAAATACTCAAGTGTTTGTAAATTCTAACTTTGTAAGATAAATGTCTTCGTTGTTTTACGACAAGAAAGACAATGCATTAAAGCATTAAAATGTAGTTTTAACTGTCGGTGCAATCAAAGGCAATAACTGTTTGTTTAGCTTGATGTTTGCTGACAAAATCTTGGTGTAAGCACAGCAGACGTTTCCTTCAGGAAACACGAAAAAGTGACCAGGAAATTGTTGTTTTCGTTTGCCCTTGCCAAATTTTATTCACAAGTCGGGTGTGAAACTCTTCAATCGCCTAACCGAGTTTATTTTGGGATATATGGATGTTTATCTGATGTCATTATGTATGCTTCAGGTCCACACGAGCCTATTCGGACGAATTTGCTTTGGAACATATTGGGAACAAGATGGCCGCCGTTTCCCAGATGGCCGACCAAGTGAATGCCATTATGGCAGATGACGTTTCATCCCTTGAAGACTGGCGCTCTCTATCCTCTTATAACGAAGCTGAGGACCGCAAGACCACGGCCACAACGAGCAGTGCCGAGTGGAAGACTGCCGAAGATTGCCAAGGTCTGCATATATTCTAATTTCAGAACTTAGTGGCATTTGTTATAAGGTTACCTTTGTCAATTGTATCCATTGTAATAATGCAACACTGTGTTTGTCCAATAATACTCTTCTATCTTTATAATTTAGTGTTGGTAACACACATCATGGTCAATGTATATCCATGTTAGAGGTGACTTTAATTGTTGATTTTGTATGATGTTAAACAGCGGAAGAATGGCTGTCGTGTGACGAAGAGGAATATTTCGGAGACGAGGAAATGTCTTCACCTTTAAAGGATGATTCGGATTTGAAGAATGGGCCGTGGAGGATGACCTCGTGTGTGCGAGAATTGTCAGAGACCAAAGTGTCCAGTGGATGGGAACATGGTCCAACCAGCGCCACTGTAACCCACCAGAAAGTCATCGAGAAGTGGGAAAGTACCACTGAATCCTCGCAAAGGGCCACTCGTGTCTCTTCAGTGGTCTTCCAGCAACCTAATGGCTGCCAGGTACAGGATTTTGAATTGTTTGTCAACGACTTTCTGAACTTTAGTAACATGTAACTTCGCACTAACCTCGTTGGATTCCATCTAAATAGGAATATAATTATACGTATCCATTGATGAATAATTGTCTTGCATGTTTTCTATTCTGTATTATTGCATGTCCAATATAACCGCATGAAATAAAATGTCACTCTCCTTACAGTGAAACTAATCGGTTCATCTGCATGGTATTGTAAATACTAACATAATTGCAAGATGTGTACAAGTTTGTTTAATATCTGGTGATGTGTTTCCACGCAGAAGGAATGTGATGACAGAGGAAGCCAAATGCAAGATGTCGGTCATAATTCAGCATGGGTAAACAAAGAAAAGTCTCAACCGATCGCTATTCCGACTGAGGACCTTTCGCTCGAAGAACAGCTTTTGGCGACACGCTTCAACCAGGTAAGATGATACCAATAATATTTATTTGATTAGAAAGTAAAGGTGAATGTTGCGACTGAATGCACTAAAACGAGTCGGAGTTTTGATATTGGTATAAGAGGGGAGCTTTGTGGGATGTTTCACTGCATCACACAGGGGCTCTTCTGTAAAGACCCTTTTACATTTTTTACGGACAAAAGTTCCCTACAGAGGGCGCTACAAGTAGTTGTCGCCTATTGGTGCAAAACGTACTGTCGTCCGCCAATACGTTCGGGTTGCGACGCTGTAATCACCAATCACAGTCTCGAAAGCGGAGGGTCGAGTGTAATGGCTGCGTCCATGAAACCGAAACTAAAATGGGCATTAATTCCCAAACAATGATCTTATTCAACCCAACAATTTTCAAGTGAATTTATAGCAGCAATATTTAGGGGTTGCCGATGTTTTCAACTTGCCCTGTATACAGGGCGAATATAAAGTCATGGGTCTGAGTAAATAAGTTGCAAACCGCTTCAGATATGCAAAATCTGACTTTGGGGTCATGTATAGGAATGTGTGCTCTTTCCAATGCAGCTAGCCAATTTTAAATGTGAACACAAGTTTTCAAGGGCAACTGGGTCCTAACTTTTAAACTAACTGTGAAAGCTTTCCTGCCCATCTCTGCAGTTAATTAGTGCAATCAAATTTGTATACAAAGAATGCACCTTTGTTTGCGACTGCACGGACGATTCGCCACCGGACGTTTCGCAAACCGAGCGAAATTGGCAGTGGTGAAACGTCCTGTGGCAAATCATCATGTCCGCATGTGTTCTCCAGACCCAATGAAACGAAACCGCGTATTTTAGTTCATTTTCAGCCCCTATACTTGAACTAAAAATAACTTTCTCAGTTGGCATTCCTTCCTTCATCACATTGCATCTGAGTACAGTGCACTGTAGGGCAGTTTGGCACCAGGGGACCGTTCAAAAAACACGTTCTGGGTGGCAACTGAAGTTGGGAGTATAATTTAAGATTCAAGTGAAAGTTTGAATGCGCCATCTGTCGTTTGGAAACTCCAACTGCTGATGTTTCACTTTCAATACTGAAAATAGTTTTTGTTGTGCTATAAAACGCAGTCATTATTTTGTAGTGTCAGATTTCTGTAGGTTTTTTCTTCATTTCCCGAACAAAATGGCGGCGGATTTTTTTTCCTATTTCCTTCCCAATTTTCCTGTGTATAACCGAATATATTTGGGACTCTTTTCCGAATTTGTAAAGGACAAATGAAACTGGGGGATGGGTTGGGTTACACCCTTCATTACGCAACTTTAATGATAGATGGTTGGGTTTCCTGTTTCATTGGCAACTGATATATAACCAATAACCGGAAGTAGCCGGCCGCCATGACACTAACTTTTTTCTTTTCTTTTTGTCCTCTCTCTCTTTTCAAGATATGACGTTTTCACAATGACAATGGGAAAAATCTTCATGTTTTTCTTTTTCTAAATGATAGAGGGGGTTTTATGGACTTTAATGCATTATCTGTTCATATGGCAATGTTTTAAGTGGCAAATGATTGGGTTTTTGAAAGTTGAGCGCTATAAAAGTTGATTCATGAACCCATTAAATCTGAAGGGGATATTATTATATAAAATCAAGATAAGGCTTTTTGCACACTACGTATCATATACTTTGTAGGCTTATCACAGCATAGCTTAAATTGCATAATTTGTAAAAATCACTGCTACACTTTTTATTATGAACTTAATTTAAAATGGGGCAGTAATACAGTATATCTCCATTAAAATTTGGGTAAAAAATGAAGCTAAAACGTTGATACACTTAACGTTTTGTATTGCAATTAATATTTAATAATATTATTTCAAATAAATTATGGAAAGAATATTTGCTAACTGTTTTCTGTGGAAATAATTAAAAGCAGGACGCTGATTGGCTCAAAGTTTTCCCTTTCCTGCATCTCAAATTTGATTCGTTGTATTGTTTATTATGTAACAGTGGTTGAAATCACTTTTGACGAATGTTTACTGCATAATTTTCTCGCACTGGTTCCCATGAACCATGAATTCAATTTTGACAGACCGGTAATTATTTGTAAAAAGAAATTTGACCCGTTGACGTCAGCAATTTGGGACACGACCGTTGATGGATCTTGAGGCTTTCAAAAACCAGTTTTAGGGGCAATAAAAAAGCCAAGAGAAAATAGGACATCGTCGCCCATGGCTCTCTTTTCCAACCATTTCTTACAAACTTTATAAACTTTTACTATTTTTTATCTGCGATTTTTAAAAGTCGACCAACGGTCAGTTTAACCCGGTTATTTGCAAGTACTACTATGTATTTTGTCTGGAGGTCATCTCAAAAGTGCTGACTCTGTGTGAGAACATTAACATTTTGTAGTTTTTGTAAACCTAAGGAATTTTTACTACTGTCTCTGTCTTTTTAACAGCTGCGTAGAAACAACTAGTTTTTGCCAAAATTATATTCAAAGTGACAAAATTGTGGTTAGACACTTTTTATACAAAGTGGAATTTTGGAAGAAATGTGGAAAACATGTTGTCGAACATTTTTAATTGTAAATAAACGTTTTCTAACTGGAGAAAGAGGGATTGTATTTTTTCAATGTTCCATGTAAGGGCGACCTCTAACGGCAAAATGTGAAAACTGAAATCTGGGCAAAAACAATAAACTTTTATATGTATGTACACAAGTAATTAATTGTAATGGGAAATGTTATAAAAATGATTATGGCAGCTTTATTAAATTATTTAATGTGAGGAAAATTTATTCGAGATTCGCAAAAACAAGCTTAATTGATATATAGATTTCCAGGCATTGATTTTCCTGGTTAAAATTAGAAATGGTGTGGGTAGAATTTAATGAAATGTCAGCATTTTGAGTGAAACCAACCCTCTATTTCACTTATTTCTCTTCACAACTTGTTTATCACACTTGCACCAGAAATAATTTCGCATGGCAGCTGTTCAAAAATGGAAGGATCGTTAATAAATAACTTGAATTTAACTACATAATATTTTTCCGAATATAGTACCCTTGAAACAAGGACTTGCTTGAAATACAAACATGTGCGCAGTCGTTCTGAATTTTGATCTGCATTTTGGAAGATGCGAGCACCTCTAGCTGCTCCTCCCCCGCATTTCACTCAAATGGACTAGTCCAATTCTATTCTTTTCCTGGAGATTGGACGAGTCCATATGATTTTTAGCGTGTGCTACACAAAAACCGATAATAATGCTATAATTCCGAACAAAAAACAGATTCCCATGTTGTTTTTGGGTTTAATTTAGAGAGAAAATGTTTAGTTTAATTCACCAATGCACGATATTATAGTGCAGAAATTGAGGGATGGAATGATGGAAGGAAATTGATGAGGGGAAGAGGAAAGTAGGAAAGGCCGCGAGAGGGCGCTGTGATCATGGGGGGGGGGGTGGGGGGGGCGCCCACGTGCGCAGTAGCACTTCACTTTGCTGTTCCAGGGTGAACTCAGTGCAGTCTGTAGTTGGTGCCAGAGGTGGGCAGCAGTGTGCTAAATCGTTGTCCTGGGAAGAAGGCAAACATTTTGGATTACATTATTTTCCAGCTCATGCATAAATGAAGAAATAGATTAGTCTCCATGTCGGAAAACGACGTTGGAGCAACATTGGGTGGAGGTGGAGGAGGAGGAGTAGGTGTCGCAATGGGTGTGAGTGGAACAGGAGGAGGTGGAGGACGAGTGATGGTGAGGGCCCCTGACAGTGACCATTCGTTCAACGGGGTCCTGGGAACCCATGGGTCAAATGGTGCCCAAGGGGAAGATGGCACCCGACAAGCCCCGCCCACCACTACCATCAGCACTATTGCAGTGCAGGCGGGACATGCCAGAATAGTCATTGCACTCCTTCAAGTAAGGCTCAACCTGTCTAAGTTGACCGAATTTTGCTGAAATGCAACCCACAATTTGCATATTGGAAATAGAAATGTTAGCAGGAATATGGGATTTAGCTAACTTTGACCTGTTTTATACTTGCTTAAATCTGTTTTTGATACTTCTGCATTGTTATTTTAGTGTGCAATCATGATAGGCCTATATAAGGGAACAATGGGACCATTAGAATATGGTAATTGCTTAACCAAGATAAAAAAATTGACACAATTGTATGTAAAATTGACTTTGTGAGGGTTTACCCCTTTCTTTCCTAGTTAATAGTAATTTGTGTAATATGTCCCATAGTAATGCAGTTTAAAGTTCAGTGATGCAATCAATTGCAGTAGTATTTAAATCGGCACTTTGAACTTGCTTTGAAGTCTTATTTTAAAATCATTAAAATTTCATTTGAAACCTGATTGAAAAATCGGTACCTAGTATAAATGTTGTTGTGTAAGCAAACGTGGCTGCTGCAAATCAGGTCAGAATTAAAACCAGGCGATTTTTAAAACAGGTTTTCAAAAGTGCGATTATACATGTTGGCCACACATGCAGTGTGTAATTACCGATAACAGTAATGGTGAATAGTGAATACTATGCAAGTTTGTAACCTATCCAACAGGCTGAAGTTGTTGGTAAACAATATTGGTACATATTACATGTTGGTGAATTAATTTTTAATTAAGCCTAAACAAATACATTTTATATTAGCTGAATTAGTTGTATTGACAAAACAAACTCAACTCTTGGGACTTTATGTATAAATACATTTCCAGATTATTATTCCACATTGAAAATGTAGTGAAACGACAAGTTTTGCTATTTAGATCTCTTTATTGAAATATAAAAGTGAAAAACAAGAGAAGGGGGTGTGTCCACTTGAAGGAAGCAACATTCAGTATTGTCACTTTTATTAATTGGTGTTGTTTACAACTGCAACTACATATGACAAAGTGTTTTAAAATACGTTTTTATCATTTGTTATAGAGTAAGATATGGAAAAATAAGTTAGTTTTTCTTGAAATGATGAGCTCAAAGTTTGTTTCAATTATGAAAATGTTCCAGCTTGTTACATTACATAATTTGGAGCTAGGGGAGGGTGCATATGGATGATGTTTAGATAATTTGATAGCTAATTTGATAGTTGCACGTTTGAAATTTATTGGTTGGGAGATATAAAAGGGCGTGGCTGGACTTGAGATTTGCAGAAGCTTTTTATTTTTTATGTTGCATGCATCCAACGCCAGAGGTCTTTTAATAGATGTGTGACGTCATCGACGTCTTGGGTTTCAACATCTACAAGATGCCGAGTTGCATTCTGGGATATTCTGCTCAGCATAAATAAACCAAAGCATAAAACGTCTATATAAACTGTCTTTGGCAGCTCTATTTTAAAATATATATTCTGCATTATCATCTGTGCATGTGTATGTGATGTGGTGACGTCACATCCGGTGGAACATTCAACTTTGGAATGTTCCATGTAAAAATATAGAAAGTGAATAATAAGCATAGGACATTGGTATGATGTTCACAGCTGCGTCTCGTCCCATCGTAAAAATGCAGTTCAGACAGAGTCACAGACAAGTCCAATAATAAACTATAAATGCATGCAGTTAGTAGTTGTGCTTTTGGCCGCCAGGCGAGAAAATGCAAACAGGCTTCAATTTTGGTTTCTCGGTTTTGGGAACCCCATAGGGGATCCATAAATGATGTCACACATGTCTGTTAACTACTTTTAAAACCTGAATCATCCATATATGTAATATCTTGGAATGAGAACAATTCAGAAAAGTTGTGTCCAATTTTTAAGAAATTTTTTGTATGAATGTTTTGTGTTGTAATTCAAGCAATAGTTATGTTCATTTATATAGTAGTTAATATTTTTGAAAACATTTTCTCAAGCTTATTACAAAAGAAAGTGCAACATTTGCGACAAATTAAATATTGATCCTATTATTGTAATAAGCTATCAATTGATAGCAAACATCATGCTGATGGAAATTGCTTTCATTTAATTAGTCTATTGTTTGAGGTATTGATTACTATTTTGCTTGACAACTAGAACGGATGATATTGATTGTCATAACAGTTTGCAGTTTTATAATTAGTAGGCTGTAATAATAGAACGTGGAAATTTGGAAAAATTGATGATCAAGTTTTAATTTTCAAAGCGCCGTCTTGGAAAAAGGCGGGACCAATTATCAATTCAGCTAAGCATTGAATGTTCCTTTATTTAAAAAAAATTGGTGTTTATTGGTCGAAATAATCATCAGCTCTAATTTGCACTGTGATTTCAAACATGGTGTATACTTCATTTAGGATGAGCTCAATAAAGCGCCGCCTGATGGCGGGCAGATGCGATTTTTGTAATATTATAGTCGGGGCAAAAATTGAACTATTATAGCACGCGTGTGTTGAGTCGTTAAATAAATTATGATACGGGCCTATGTGAAAAAATATCTGATTCTGCTTTGTACAAGACAATTTTATTTTACAATGGTATTTTGTACGTATTTTTGTATATGTAAATAACAATATTATAGCAGGGAATTAAATTTCGCATTGTTACATGTAATATTTATTAATTTTAAGCATGCAGTAAGCATGCAGGTTGGAGTTTGAATAATTCTATTTTTATCTTTGATAAATGCATCATTATTATATAATTTATATCCGATTGTTGTTCCATTGGAGGTCTGGAGAAAGTGGAGTGAAGCGACCTCTGACGGCAATATTATGCTTTTGTTTGTTTATTGTTAGACGGATATGTCAAGACACTTCATTAATAATTTTCTGCTATGTGTCGCTCAATTTAATGGGTTCAACAAACCCCCATTTTTTAATCTTTAACCCCTATAAATAAATGGACCAATTAAAAGGATAAAAATGCCAACAAGTGCAATGGGTGGGCCACATGCCCAAAAAACAGTTTTCATTCAATAAATTTGAAAATAAGCTAAGTTTTCTTTATTAGCTTGGAAAGAGGGCGATGCGAACGTGACATTTTCTCGTATTCCCTTTAAAACGGCCGCCATTTTGATGCTACTTTTTGAAGAAAAAATGCTATATACATGCAAGATTATACACTTTTCGCCGATAAGATAAAAGGGGCGTGGTCAACTTGTCGTCGTTATCTTTGGCTACGACCAATCCTCACGCTTTGAATACATTTTTCCATTTTAGTGCGGCCATTATGGCAGTCCATTAAAAGTTGCTCTTCCACGAAAATAACTTGCAGAAACAGATCTGTAAAGTGGGTTAATAACTTCATTATGTTTCCACTGATGCCATGTGATGTATGGGAACAAAAAACAAACACCGTTTTAAACATTATATCATGTAACAATGGGAAAGACATCAATAAGCTCCGCCCATTTTCCATCGTTTCAGTCAATATTGTGCAGTAAAAGATCGTGTTGCTGCATAATGTGACAGGAGGAGGAGGGGGGCTTTGAAAAGGACGATGACCCACATGGGGGAGGGGGTAAAAACAGACCTGCGCATGCGCACATGTTGCCATCTGTGTTTTGTCTGCAAACATAAGCAAAAATGGCCGCCAAGGCCCTTGTGACGTCACTGGTGGACGTTTACACAAGGTTTACAAATGGGTTTTCGAACTGTTGGTTTCAGTTTAGTGAAAGTTTATAACATAGTTGATGTCCCATTTCCCAGGCTATTGATTCGAGGCCAATGTGAACATTTTTAAAGCCAAACCTTATCAAATTGGAACAATGAGCGGTTTTTCTGTTTGTTTGATATATTGAAATAAAAAAAGCTGGAATGTGAAATCGTAAGAAAAAATACATTTGCATTCGGATAAATTGGAAACTGGAACGGAAACGGAAACGTAATTGCACTTTGGGGGTTATTACTGTTATGGTTGTAGCAATTTAATGTAAATGTTAAATGACCTGAATTTTTCATGTAAAATACTCGGTCAGTATTTTTCCTTTTTCTAGCAGCTTAATATGTGCTTTGCATAAACAGGAAGTCAAGTTATGTTTGAAACTATTTATACATATATACATACTATATAGATGTAATTGATATATGCAATAGCGATTTTAAATTAAAGCAGTTTTATGTAATTTTGTACCAGCAATATTAATCGAAAAATGTAACTGATATACATTCAATGGTTATCAAATTATGTCTGAAGCTTATATATGCATTTAAAAACGTTTGTATTTTTCAGAGCAAAGATCACATTCAATTGAAGATTCTGGAGATGGAGCCAGATCTGACTAAAGTTGGGACAAATTTGGCAGAAGCACTTGAACTTCAAAAACAACACGAGGATGTCTTAACTAAACTCCAGGTAAGTCAGAAAAATGTATTATTGAAATACTTCTTCGCTTTTTAAGTCGAACAAAAGTAATTTATAACTGTTGAAAACTTTATATTATATTCCAATTCTGAGAGTAGTACATATCAGGACAAGCGTGGTCTCCAAGCCCCGCCTCTTTTCTGGGATTTTTACTAAAATACTTGTATATAAGATTTCTATTGACAACTTTCCACTAACAAGGCGGAGCGAATGAATAAGAGGCGTGGCACGGAGGCAATGCTTTACTTGAAACAAAGTGTAGTAGGAAATAACGCTTGGAAATGCAGACAAAAAGTTGTTCTTTCAAGAGAGGGGGAGGAAGAAGAAGAAAAAAACTTTATCCTTGAAGTAGCTTTAAAGTAGTGTGAACTTTTTGTAACTTTTTTTTAGGGTTGTGTAGATGAAATCAAGTTGTTCACGACCATTTATCAAATTAAAACTCTTATCTGTGCTTTGGGCAAGTGCGAAAGCATGCTGGGATATGTAAAATGGTTTTAACCAGGTGGGACCAATTTTTTTGTAAGTGTTGTGCGGTGCAACCCCCTAATTGTGACACGCCCATTTTCTTAAAACTAACTCATCCGTCTCTGTATTGTGCAAATTGAGATTTGGGGGTCTTGTTAGGGTAGAAAGTACTTTAGTATGTAAAGTTGGTAAATGTTTGCATTTGGCGTATGTAGTCGGTTTGGTTGTGACGTCACTGGGGACGGCGATTCGTCGATCTTGAAAATCCTAATATGGACAGACAGATGCGCGATCACGTGATCTGGGTCGGTCCACGCAACAGTCTTGCTTTTATATTGAATTTCCTTTCAGTTCTTGAATCGACTCACTACATGCACCTCCTACTTATTTTTTTTTATCGTGCTAAAAAGAAAAATAAAAGAAAAAAAGACAACTAGGCGAACAATAATTAGTCATCATGGTGCACATGATGAATGCACAAATTATTTCTCCAAAAAAGTATTATTTTAGTATAAGAAAATTATACAGGGTGCGCGAAAAGTCTGGGCATTCTTTAAATATATTTAAAATGGTAAATGATAGCTTTGTACAGTTTTCACAATTGAATAGGAAGTCATATGGTGGGAAAACGAAAATCGTATCGCACGTGACCTATGACGTCATCTTCAAGGTCATCCATGTTCTAAGTTTGCAACCGTTGAAAATGGGGCACAATTTCGAATTAGGGGTTTGAAGAGCACATCCGATTTCGTTAATAAAATTAATTTCAGAAAGTTTGATACATTTATAAACCATACAGAAATGTTTTAAATGATGAATGATTTGTGCTGCAATGAAGCGACTTGTTTACTAAGGGTTGTGTATACTGTTGTACTGCTTGGAATGTATGAAAATAAACCTGCAAGTTTTAGTTCCAACCTGCCCTATCTTGCTAACCCTCGGTAAACGAGGTGTCACTTCACTGCAGCACAAAGTATTCATATTAGAGCCCCACATTTCACAAATTTGGTTTATAAATGCACCGATCTTTCTGAAAGTAATGTTTATCCCCTAAATCGGATGTGCTCTTCAAGCGCCTAATTCGAAATTGTGCTCTAACTTCAACGGTTGAAAACTTAAACATGGATGACCTTGAAGATGACGTCATAGGTCACGTGCGAAATTATTTTTGTATTCCCCCATATGACTTCCTATTCAATTGTGAAAACTGTACCAGACTTTTGCCGCACCCTGTATAATATATAGTATTACGGCTAAAATATAATTGTAATTGCTGTCAACAGCTTTTCTACTAATTTGATACGCTACTGAACTATGAACAGGTCAATTAATTTATGATGTACACATAATTACATATATCCACTGTCGTTTTGCAACATTTGAAATCTGTATATGGAGCTTCCATATTCAAGAAGGCACTCATTCATCAAACCAGTTTATGAATGACTGGTGTTATTTTCTGCACATTTAACCATGGAAATAAATGTAGAAACGCATAATGAGCGTTTTACTTAGAAATGCAATACAGTAGGTTTTCATGGGAATTAATACAGTTAAAAATATTTTAATTGCCACGAGGATTCTGGGAGTTATTGCGCTCCCAAAAGAAATTATAGAACTGTAATAATATACTGCAAGAGGGAAATCAGTGTGACATAATGGGCTATAAATGGGCTATAAATGCACTTGTGTGAGCTTTCTGCATTCTCCAGACTAAAGTATAATGGGAACGTTTCAGTAGTTGGCTCGATCATGATTTCTTTTTTCATTTTAAGTGTATTTCGGTTTTATCTGAGTGGCTTTTGACATTACTCTGGCAATGAAAGCATGATGGAGGCAGCCATTAGATTCTGTTTTCAGGCTTTTACCCTCCAACTGTACTTCACTGGAAGAGAGAAATGTGCATCTATTTTCGGTTGAGAGCAAACACTGGCGTAAACAACACACACAGACAGACTGTTACAGCTGTTTTTCCCTTATTGATGATTTCAGGGAAAGCAAAGTCCTGTAGAAGAATTGTTAAACCAGGCGGACCAATTGATCTCCTCCCAGAATCCAAGGGCCGAAGTTTATGCAGCTATGGCCGAGTCTCTTGGACTCGCTTGGAAAGACCTCAACTCGCAGCTAGAACTCCGCAAACAACTTCTGGACCAGTCTGTTGCTTTTCACACAAGGGCCAGTGAGGTATAGCAATTTTAGTTTGCTTTCAATATGCTAAAATAGCAGTATATATTAAATATTTAATATTGCAGTATTCGGAGCGAATGGACAAAGCCGAAAAGGAGTTTCAAGATGGAGCTTTAGCCAATGATGCAGATTCAGTTCGTAAATTGCTTCAAAAGCACCATGACACGAAGAAGGGTAAAAATTGTGGGATCTTTTAAGTTGAAATGGTAATGATGCATTGGTTATGCAGGTATCCTGGAGGCCTCGATGCACACCTTGAACGAAGGGCAGTCTTTGTTGGCTCGTCTAAGAGAAATTGCAGCTCAGGGAAATGGAGATTCACGGCCAGGAAATTTGAAACAAGCTGCAAGCACAGGTTGTGTATTTTATTTCACTAGTCTTCTGCAGAAAGGAACCCAAATCAAATTTATTATTGCATTAGTTAATAGCATTTACAGTACTTGTATTAATAGCAGTGTCATTTGGATTTCAGCCTGCTACCAAGTGGAGCGTGTGATGGAAGAGTTGCACGACCGCAGAAGGCAGCTAGAAGAAACGTGGGCCAAAAAGAAATCTTTATTGGAACAGTGCCTTCAACTAGTATTATTATACGGCGACCTGGAACAGGTGGAAGAATGGTTGAAAACTAAAGGCAAAGAATTCACTCGCAACACTAACCTAGGAGACTCTCCCGCTACTTCGGAGATCTTGCTGCACGAACACGGAAAAGTAGAAAACGAAGCCAAAGTATTTCATCAAATTCTGTTTGACCATTCGATGAAATAAGGAATGTTGAACGTGATGATGTTGCTTCTTCCAGCAAATCCAAGACAAATGCGTACGTTTGGTGCGAACTGCCGAACAGTTTGTGAGCAACAACCATTACGCGGGAGGCAAGGCACAGACAAGAGCTTACAAGGTGCTCGAGGACTGTGCTGTCTTCTGTTCCCACATCGAAGCGAGGAAAAAGCTTCTGGCATCCGCAGTGGCCTTCTTCCGTTTGGCGCAGACTGTACGAACACATGAAACGACTTGTTTTGTCATGTGAAGGTGTATGTCTTAAGACATTTTTATTTGTCTGTACGTTAGGCCCTGACGAAATTGGACCAACTCGAAGTCCAACTAGCAACCAACGACACACGAAGCAGCTCTGCCCTTTCTCAGCAACAGACTCATATCTTGCACACCATCGATGACGTTACGAGTCCAGCCATCCAAGAAGGTCATAACCTACTGGATAGCACAAATCGCAACGACAGTGGTGTTCAAGGAGTTGTGAGAATGGTAAATGACACCCTCAGTTTGTCGTTAACAGTAAAACGTGTTTTAAAAAGTTAAATTGTTGGATTATATAATTTGCAGGTTGCAGAGCTTGAAGAGCGACGACGAAAACTTGAATCGCTTTGCTCTTCCCAACGTATTGAAACGTTGGAACAGACCGAAGCCTTTAAATCTTTCTGCACTAACTTCAATAGTGTAAGCTTGGAATATTTGTTTATCCACATTTTGAAATTCGGAAGCTGATTATGTGATTGGTGTATCCGCTTTCAAGATATACTCTTGGGTAGTAAATCACTGTGAGGCCTTCTTGCAAGGTCATCAAGATATGGGCAGTGTTCTTGCAATGGCGAAAGACTTTCTTCATGCCCATGAACAGCTGCAGAATGATGTTCAGGTATACGATGAAGGCTTTAGTACGTATACCTTTTGGTGAAACTAAAAGCAAATATTTTCAGAATAAAAGCTTTGAGGTAGAAGCCCTGATGAGGAGCATGCAAAACTTGTTGAAAAGTGCAGATCCTGATGCGGAGCAAGTGGAACAGATGTCCGAGGACCTCCGCACACATTGGATTCATATAAAGACTATCCTTGAAGACAGGATACGAATAGCACGTTCCTACCTCAACTTCCATAAACTTGCAGTCAATGTATTAACTTTAACGATGTCTGACAATAAGTTATGACCATGTCCATCGAATTCACTGCAATTATTTTACAGCTTGCCAACGAATTGGATGCTTTGGAGGACATAATCCGTGGGCTTACTGATGGGTCTTATTCTGAATCGGCATTGAAGGATAGTGAGGAAAAATGGCTAGGCATCCAACAGATGCATCTGCAGATGAAGAATACAGGCAAAAATTTCATATTTGATGCCAAGAAGGTAATGAAGAATTTGTGTGCAAGTCTAATAAAAATGTGAATTTAACATAGCATTATAAGAGATCTTTTGAAATGTTTTCAGAGCAAGGATCCTCATTTAGATATTCAGCGTGCCATACTCTGTGTTGATACTCTACTGGAACATTTCCAAACACGGCAGAAAGAGTTAGCTCATCTTAGGGATAATTGGCAGTCGCATGTTTCTCAGGAGAAGGAAATAAAATCTCAGTGGCACAAAGTGTCAATAGAAGTCCAGACGGTAATGATTATATACATATAATGTCAATGAATGTTGTACAAAACTTCTTATGAATTTTATTTGATGCAATACGTTTTCAACAGACGATAGAGTGGGTTTTAAAGTTCGAAAGCGAATTGTACCCAATTTTAATTGTGGATACGGTCAACGTACAAAATATAATCTTTAACCTGGAAAGGAAGATGGAAAGTTCACAACAAATGTCCAAGGTACTTAATCTAAGTTATAGACGAATTTGTAATGGGAAATTTATGGACGTGCTTCTTTGTGGGATGACTTTAAAAATGTACAGAAATCTGAGTTGGAATTGGAGGAGCAGTTGAAAAATGTGGAAGAAGCAGCACGTGGTTCAGACTCTGAATCTGAGATGAAGCACCTCAGTACAGAACTGAGAGAAATGCTAAGGAATTTGCAGAGAAAATTCACCGATTACCAGATCCTGTTGAACATGCTCATATCCTACTTCAAGCGGTTGTACGAGGTGAGACCTATAGCGAGTTGCGTGCTATTGTTATGATGTGATCACCATTAAATATTGTATTGTTCTTGTATCTGGGCAGTTGGAAAAAATGGTTGAAAATTTGGAAGTGCAGTACACCACAACAATGCTTCCATTTGAATTGTCTGCCGTTGAGGTACTTTTACGAGAGCACCAAGCCAGTCATCAAGCGGTTCAAGAACTTTTCAAGTTCACACACGTGGAAAGGGAACAGTTAATATCCCGCATAAGGCAGCAGGTTTGATTGTCAAATGTTTGACAAGTTTGTCGAGGTTAACTGTACTTACACGAAGTGCATCAATGCAGGAACCACCAGTGGCAGCTGCACACGACGAAGATAGGGTTACAAAACTTGTGCATCTGACTCAACATCATTGGGAGAAGTCATGGCAGGAACACAAAACACATATAGAACAGCATCTGCAGTTGTGCCATTTCAATCATGACATGAAACAGGTGCGCAGTATCTTTGTGCCTATATTGTATGATGTGCTCTTTCAATTGCCAAATAACCTAAAAATGGCTTTTATTCATTTCATTCAGATCAACAATCACTTGAATGAGCTGACTGCTCAATTGTCCAGCATTCAGGGGAATTACGGAGAGTCTGTTAGCTCTGCCAAAGCAACTTCTCAGGCTTTTATCCAATTTGAAAAGACAATTGAGGTATTCAATGTGGTTTCTCATCTATACGACAGACCTGCATATTTATTGACTTACCAATCCCATGTTTGCTTTTGATAGCTATTGGAACACAAAATCCGTGTCTTTGTGAGCTCTGCTGAAAAGATGTTGACAGACAAGCATTTTGAATCGTCTCGTATCCGAAAAGAATTGGATGACATCCAAAACAAATGGAGTTCTTTCCACATGCAAGTTGGTGACAATCGAAAGAAAATCACTCAGTCCATCGAGTACTTTACTTTAGTTGAAGAGGTGCGCTGTCTGGCTGTTATGCATATGTTGTTTGCGAACGCTCAATTGATGGTAAACGCAACACTCAAATTCATGTTTATAGATTGAAGAATGGTTCATGGAAGGTAGCAAGTTGCTGATAACAATAGCCAGGAAATCGAGTCAATGCAGAACTCCTGCCGAAGCCAATGATTTGCTCAAGGAGGTTGACAACTACCTCAAAAGCAGTGAAGCAAAACAAGCCGAACGGCTACGGAAAATATCTCAAATGTCAATACAGTTGTATGGTAAATGAGGACTATTCTTATCAATTTGACAATTTAGTAGTTATTCGTCATTGATTTTTCACTATAATTACTTCACAAAGGTGGAGTCCCGGATAAAGCGGATCTTGTAGCTGTGAAAAATCGTGAAATGATGGACTCGTTCGCAGTGATCAACAACGAGCTTACCACTTTGAAAGTGAACTTGAAGACTCTGGAGGAACAACGCCAACAGCAGATTAAAGAAAAGGTAAGTAGGGAAAATCTTCGTTATTCTTTATGTGCAAAAGTTTAATTGATTGTTTTTGCTGAAATTTAGGAAGAGGTTGATGCGGCACTTGTGGCAGCAAAAGCTGAAGCTGCTGCAGCCAGAGCTTCTGCAATGGCTTCTGAGGAAGCAAGAAGAGCTGCTGAGACTGCTGCTCGTGCTGTACCAACTATACTGGAAAAGGTGGAAGTACGAACGGTGGAGACCGTTCAAAAGAGGACACCTTCACCTAAACCACCCGCTGTTCCACCTAAACCCATTGCCCCCGAGTTCACAGTTCCCTTGAAGAGTGCCGAAGTTGTGGAAGGGGTGAAATTCAAATTCGAGTGCCACGTAAAAGGTGTTCCAACCCCAGATGTGTCATGGTACAAGGACAGTATTCACATATTGAACAATCCGGATTATCCAACTACTTTCAACAATGGCGTTTGCACACTCACCATTGAGGAGACGTTCTCGGAAGACACTGCTACTTTCATTTGTAAAGCTACTAATTCAGCTGGGTCTGCGGAAACATCCGGGCAGTTGACTGTTAAAGGTGATATTTCGTTTTGTTGCATAAACTCTATAGCAGCTGGCATTATATTGAAATGCATATTTCAGAGTCGAGGCCCGTGGAAGAATTTATCGCTCCGGAATTTGTAAAGGAGCTGCAAAGTGTAACTGTTAAAGTTGGTGATGTTCATGAGCTGGAGTGTCGAGTAACTGGTCATCCACTTCCGGTCGTTTCCTGGTTCAAAAACGACATTTGCGTTGACAATTGCCCCGATTATGTCATCACATTCAACAATGGAACTTGCATTCTGAGGTATTGCAGATGGTATTGCAGATGGTCCTGAAGAAACAATTTAGGTAGTAATTAAGTAATCTTTGTTGCAGATTTGAAGAGTTGTTTTTGCAAGATGGTGCCAAATACACATGCAACGCTGTTAACGAAGCAGGACAAGCTTCATCATCTGCTATTTTGACTGTTGAACGTAAGGATAACTAAAAATACAATGTCTATACAGTTTAGAAACGTATTAAAATACACGGAGTATAAATATTATAGCTCGAGAACCCACTGAAGCACCAGTTTTTGTGCAAGCACTATCCAATGTTATGGCAAGAGCTGGCCAGAAGTTGAGGTTGGAATGTCGTGTCAAAGGTGTTCCCCAGCCAGAAATCACATGGCTTCATAACAATAAACCCATCCAAGAAAACCGAGATGTGAAAGTAAGATATTAAACCTATAACTACTTCTTAGTCGTCAACGTGTCCCTGAAAATTATCTTATGGTATCTTTAATTTTTCAGGTCCAATTCGATGGCGACAAAGCCACTTTAGTAGTCACTGAGGCATTTCCAAAGGATGCTGGCACGTACTTGGCAATTGCTAAAAACCGTGCAGGAGAAGCTACTTCATCTTGCACTGTAGCAGTCAAAGGAAGGCTTCCATTAGAAACATCGTACGTTTTTACTTCAGTTTTCATTACTGTGTGCATGAAATTTGTCTATATATAAAACTAATCAATGATCATGTAACAATTTAAAGGGACTCTGAACTTCCTTCTGATCTGGAGCCAGTGAAACCACGTATCCTGCAACAATTGAAGGACATGAAAGTTTCAGAAGGCTTCAAAACCAGGATGGATTGTATCATTGTCGGTCAGCCTGAACCGGAGGTAGTGTTACCATCTCTTAATTCATCTCGAAGTGTTCATATGTTTACCCCACCCCCAAATGTTAAGTGACTGTAACATTAACAGGTTATCTGGTACCATGATGGGAAGCCAGTTAAAGAATCCAATGACTTTCAGCTACTATTTGAAGGCGACAAATGTTCCCTGGTTATCAAAGAAGCGTTTGCCGAAGATGCCGGAGAATACAAAGTGGTGGCCATCAATTCGGCTGGCGAAGCGTCGAGTTCTTGTCGACTCGGCGTTGACTGTAAGACATTCTTTGAAATGCTAATCTAGAAAGTGTCCCAACCCTGCCCACTCTTACAATTCATTCCGCAAACATGCTGAGAAATGTAATTAACATTAAAAAGCTGCTTTGGTGATTGCTTGAGGTAAGGACTAACCAATCGATAATTATGTTCTGCACATGATTAATTCATATTGCTGTTCTTTTTTCAATTTTTCAATTTGTTTATAGCCGTGAGTGAAGTTAGTAATCTGGAACACAGGTTAGTTATTATACGAAGCTGTTATTATACAAACCTGTTAACATGAAAGTTGACTGAGCGAACACTTTATTTCTTACTACACATCAAGGAAATCTCTGGTTTCAATAATTGTTATTAATGAGTAATGCTCTTTTTTGAGCCAAACTAGTGTTCTGAATAATGCCAATATGTTCACTCTGTTTAGTTTCCTTCATGTTGATGTGTTGATCATTTATATACATATCCAATTCGGATTTATATGTATATTTACATTGCATTTTCTAAAGTTGATGTTCATTGTTATCGTAGCGAGAGAAATGTTTCTCTTATAATCGAAAATACGGTGACACCCAACTTTGAGAAGCTTTTAAGTGATGTGACCTGCACGGAAGGGGAAAATCTTGTTTTGGAGTGTGTAGCATCTGGTGTTCCAATACCCACTTTTTCTTGGTACAAAGAAAACCAACTCCTTTCGCCTTCGGAAGACATTTCGGTACAACATAAAAATACCTTTAAGACATAAAATTTTACATTTCCCACGCATTAATATAACTTATACATTTTTTCTGTGTTTTGTCAGATAAACAGTAATACTTCTGGTCGTAGTTCTCTTCAACTTCGCAACTCTAAAACCGATCAAAGTGGAATGTACTCTGTAAAGGCCAGCAACAAGTGTGGAGATGCGAAGAGCTTCTGTCACGTGACTGTATGCAAGCCACCCAGGGAAGTGATCACCAAAGTGTTTGCCAAATCTGATGTTGGGTCATCCCCTCCACAATTTACACAGTTATTTACCGACCAGAAAGTTGCAATTGGAGAAAATGTTAAATTCAGTTGCAACGTCAGTGGGAATCCATACCCAAAGGTGGCTTATAATTGTTTAACAGTGTGTTGTATGAGATCAGTTGTAACATACCGTTTTTTTTACAGGTTCAGTGGTACTTCAAAGGAGAACCGATCACTCCTCGAGATTTCGAGATAACTGCTGATGGTGAAAGGCATTCGTTGACCATTTCATCTGCAAAGCCTGAACACAAGGGCAGGTTTACATGCACGGCTGAAAATGATAGAGGAAAATCTACATGCGCAGCTATTTTGGATATCGCAGGTGTGTACAGTTAGAGTAACATATCATGGAATGGACAACTATGCATCTTTTGGGATTAATTGTGATTAATTTATTATTCAGAACCGATGGCTCTTAGCATCAATCATAACAGAGATGAATCTCATGACCACAGGTATTAGCAATGTTTTAGGATCAATACATATTTGAAACATGAATAGCAAAATTAACACGTTCTTCTGTTGATCTGCGTTACAAAAGAGTTGGGCAGTATGGTGTATCAAAAACCACCTCCGTAATGGAGTCGAAATTTACAAGTAAAACCACAGAAGTGCGTAGTGGAAGTGGTGCAGAGTTCCACCATCTTTCAGCACGAGAGGAGCATGCTGTGAAAAAGATTGGCGACCAACCTTCTGAAGAAATGCATTCATCTGAAAGAGATGAGTATCACAAAGTACGTTTTCTTTTTGTTGATATCGGTTACGGTACCAGTATACATGAAAACTATGAAACGTATATGATTTCATCTCTAGTCCACGGATGAGGGCTTGACTCCGAAACAAACTCCCAGACTTTTGGAGAAAGTTGGGGATATTCAACATATTCAACACACAGTTGTTGGCTCGAAATTGCAATTCCCTATACTGGAAAGCACAGGAAAGCTGACACTACCACCCAAGTTCTCACAACCTGTAATGAGTGTGGTTGTCCTGGAAGGCGAACCTGCAAAGCTGGAAGGGCACGTTCATGGTATAGTATTGCTATCGGATCAGTTGGTATCATGTTCGCAAATGTGATTGTTTGTATCCCATTCATAACAGGTTATCCGGAACCGAGTGTGAAGTGGTACAAGAACAGTGTGGAGATCGTGAGATCCGATTGGCGCACTGTCTACGAAAATGGTGTGGCCACAATGGTCATTCCAAAAGCTGTTGTGAAAGATTCAGGGCGGTACACATGCACAGCTCGCAACACCTTGGGAACAGCATCCAGCACGGCTGACCTTCTCATTAAACGTATTTTGTACTCGCAGTGTTATTTGGAGGGAACTTTATTTGACGAATAATGTGAAATTATGATTAATATACTTATTTTAATTTGTCAAGCGATTCAAGAAGCCCCTCAGTTCATCCAATGCCTCAAGGCTCAAGTTGTAAAGTCTGGCGATTCTGTTGAAATGGAAGTACAAGTGTCCGGTGTGCCAGAGCCAAAGGTCTCCTGGTACAAAAATGGAATGCCTATTGAAAAGTCTGATGGATATCTGGTGAAAAGTAATGGCAACAAGCACACATTAACAATATCAAAAGGCAAGTTACTTTTACATGTTAACTCGTGTAAGACACAGTTTTATTGGATATTGTATAGCTGAATTTTGCGATGATCGCATGTTCACGGTGTCTCAGAAATGTTCTTTATCACAAATGCTGCATTTCACTATATGGGAAAATGAAAGGATAAATATCACCTGACACTAATGGGAATGTAATATTATGGCAGGAATAATAAGTCATTTTTAATGCTGCAGCGGTTCCTGATGACACTGCCAAATTCATGGTGAAAGCTGAAAATCCTGCCGGAGAAGCGCAATGTATTGCTGACTTTTTGGTTGAAGACCCATCTCTGGTGAACGTTGAAAAGATAGCGTACGAAAGGGTGTCGGTCATCGAAGAGAAGAAGCAGACCATGAGCAAATTCTCAACCTCAACTTCTCCAACAGTAACCCGAATTGAATTTCCCCCAAGTCCTTCTCCAAGACCTCAAAGAGTAATTTCAGTAGCAATTGCAAACAGATGGACACTTCTTCCGCTTGCATTCTTAAAGTATCGTTTTAAATATGGCAGACACCAACACCTCCGAAGGATTTGGCACCTTCACTTCCAGAATACGCTGCGCCAGCATCCAAATTTTGGAAACCACGTAAAGTGCCTCGTGCTGAAAAGGCCATCTTGGAACCTACATTTTCCCTTGAGGAATCTTTTCCTGTGCCGTCTGATGTAGAATTCTCTGAACCCGAATTGGCATTAGCTGCACCAAGACTAGTAAAGGTATTTTAAATCATGTGACATTTTTCAACTTTTTCAACTTGCAATGTGTAAGTTTGTAATGTTTTTGGTATCGGCAGGTTAAAACGGCTCCACCACCACCTCCAAAACCACTTGCAAAGCCTGAACCTACGAAGACAACCCTCGTGAGTTCAATTAAATCTCCTGTTCAAAAGCCTTTGCTGTCTCCAATGGATGACATCCACAAGACTCCATCTCCAAAGCCCCCATCCAAACAAGGTATGGAAACATTAGAAGGAAATTGTAGAATGATAAGTGCGCAATATCACTTAATATTCCGTTAAACTTTTATAGAAGGATTCTTCCCTGTACAAACGACACCGTCCACATCTGCAACCACTACTCCTTCTGTCATAGTTGAACGTCTACCACCACCAGTGTCACCAAAACCTGCTTTCTCATCGATGAAAATCACCAAGACTGAAACCACGGTTACCACTACTTCAATGACTAGTGACCAATCCTCATCGCCAACTTGGAAGCCAGCACGAGAGCCTGCTACCGCCTGGAAGCCAGTGAAAGCCCCAACTCCTGTTTTCAACGTCCCCGAGGACCTTTCCAAGACGGTTTACTTGGCGGAATCTTCGTTCGAACTGGCACCACTCAAGAATCTGGCCGCACTGCAGTGCATTCAGGTAAAACGGCTTGCAAGTTGTGAAAGTAATTCAATGTAGTCTTAAAGGACTTCTGACACGGGTAAAAAAGTATCCTGATAATTGTGATAATCAAAGTAAGACAGAGAATAAATACTATGAGTTGAAACGGAATCTCTGTA